>JAUCNG010252187.1:0-12575 GCA_032353305.1 Cephalothrix spiralis
CCCAAGTTCATGTCATTCCGTCGAGAGACATCGCCGTGAAACTAACGGTACATACTAACTCTTCTAAAAGCAACGCACGGAATGCAGCTTTAAGGTCTCTGACCTATGTTATTCTGCTTGAGAAGTCAAAAACAAAGGGAATTGTTGGAGACAAGTTCGGGGGTTACCCTGATAAATGCGCCCCCGAGTGTCCGTGCTAAATATATATTGCGGATTTGAATTTAGCACGTCCACCCGAATGATAGTGCTAGATCAGATCATATAATCATCATGCTCGCATTTATCAGAGTGTGATTATGTTAGAACTAGTATATTTAACGCCATGTACGAAGGACAGAAACACTCCATCCTCGTTCCCATGGTTTTATATCGTCAGCAGATGCAGGGGTAGGCGCTGACAGGTGAGAATGGAAACACTCCTCTGTACAAATTTGATGATAACATCTATTAAAAGTTAGATCATGATCAATGTACATGTACTTATTGTATGTTAACGCCCACTTGACGACTTCATCCTCACATTGTTCTATAAATTCTAATTTTTAAACTGCTTCATTATTTAAACAATTTTTAGATATTTGGGCTATCGGATGCATTTTTGCCGAGTTACTGACATCGGAGCCGATATTCCATTGTCGACAGGAAGATATCAAGACAAGCAATCCGTACCATCATGACCAATTGGATAGGATATTCAATGTTATGGGATTTCCCCAAGGTATGTATCAAATTGGTTCTCCTTTAATCTTGATGTGTCCATCCCCGTAGCTCAGTAAATAATGGGAATTATACTGTATCATGCTAAAACTCGGCCTTTGATTGGTCGGAATCCAGTCACGTGACCGGGATTATCTGTGGATAATCTGGTAGTCTGTAAAATCTTGTCGATAATCATGCGATAATTACTCGATAATTTTATGTTTTGCTTTTATGTTTGATTTTAATCGCAGTATAAACATCTTAACTTTCGTTTTCTCCGCGGTTATTCTAAAATTATTCGTCGATTAACCAGATAAACGTCTCGCCTTCGGCTCGACATTTATCGGTTAATCGTCGAATAATTTCAGACAAAATGAAAGTTAAGGTATATTAATAATCTGAAGAGGATACATTGGGGTACGTGTTCGTAAGTGTAATTTTTTAAAACGCAGGCGCTAGGCGCATTATCACGAACAACCATGTCCGTTTGGGAAGAAATATCTTATAGCCACAGTGTCAGTGCTGTGACCATTCTTGTGTAAACATAACTGGGTTCAAATAAGTCGACCGAGTGTTAAGTCACGCGCGAAGACCGTGTCCAGTTCGTTCTATCTTCCTGGAGCCCATCAGTACCATTTTCGCCATCCGTCCGCTGCCCGTGTCCAATTCCTACGATATATTCCGGGGCCTATGACTAGAAGAAATTGGGAAACCTTTGCCCGTTCCCAGATTTGCAAAAGCCCTATAGAAACGTAAATTACCCAAAATCATACATTTTAACCTTTTATAACAATATAATTATAGAACGTTAAAAGGTCAATATATTTTTTTTTCAGAGAAAGATTGGGAAGATATTAGAAAAATGCCTGAGCATCCGGCATTAACGAAGGACTTCAAGAAATCGAAGTGAGTATAAGTTTTTTAATAGGAAATGACTGATCGTATCGGAGCCTCGGAGGTCGAGAGAAGAAGAAAAATAATATGGATAGATTTTTAATGTTTACTCTTAAAATTTTGTTTATAAAAAATGGATATCAAATTATCAATATTAGAGAATTTATATTCAAATGTTAAAAAGTCGAGTTGAATTTCGAGTAATTCAGATCGAACTGCACTACTTCGCGTACAGTAATACATATTATTTCAAGAGCGCTGCCTCCCCGTTGACTTAGATAAGTGAATTTCTAAATATGTGATCAAATTTCATCGCGCGCGAACAGTGGTGCAATTAGAAACAAGTGACCAATATAACTTCTATCATGCGAAGCCAACAAATGTTCGTGTAATGATATAATATTACTTCATGATTAGTCGTTTGGTTCGGATTTTATTACGAGAATTTGCACGAGACCGGGAGGTTCGAATTTAATTACTCGAATTTGCACTCGACCTTCCAGGTCTCGTGCAAATTCTCGTAATAAAATCCGAACCAAACGACTAATCATGAATAAATATTATACAAGCTTACACTCTGTGGTCCATAACTCGGTGATAAACTAAGATAGAATATAAAGTGACTTCAAATCAAGGAACAATGCTAACGGCTATGTGGTGAATCGGAGTTCTTTGCGCACATGAAAAGAATTCTGAGAGCTATTCGATAAGTGCAGTGCATGATCAGAGCAGCTGGTTAGGCGGTTCTCCTATTGGTTACATCTTGCGGAAACAGACGTAGTAAATTCCTACAGAGTTGATCAACTGGAAGCCTGATCAGATAAAATCCGTGACACATAATAGTAATTAACATCTTTTTTATTGTATTGCTTTTGTTTTGAATTTCAGCTATTTGAATTGTAATCTCATGAAATACATGGAGAAACATAAGATTAAGCAAGAGAGCAAAGCATTCCATTTGGTATGTTGTATTCATTTCTTCCTTCTTTTATATTATACTACTGTACCGTATCCATATTTTTGTAGTACGATAAAAAGAATTTTACCGCCGACGGAATTCTTAGACGTCAAATATAAAAAAACGTCGGGTAAAAAAAATTATTTTAGTTTTTAGACGTCAATTTGAAGAAGAAAAAAATTATTTTTTACCGCTGACACTGATTTTTTATTGAATTTTTTTATTTATTTTTTTCCGCCGGCTGCTTTTTTTTGTTGAAAACTTTGTCCTTAAAATTCCTAATCGTATTTGATTTCTACAACCATATCTTTGCTAAGGAAGGGCAGCAGTACTTTTCCAGGAAAATAAATATTTTTACGGCTTCAATCAAGGGCGTCATTAGCACTCCAAAACTGCTAAAAAATGAGTTTTTGTAAATTTTGGTGCAAATATCTCAGAAACGGTTGGACAGTATGCCTTATAATTGATCATAAATGTATCACGACCAGTAGGAATAGACCCGAATATTTCAAATGGCATAATTATTTTTCGATTTGCGCATGCCCGCTTGCGGAACGATTTTTACCTTTCAACTGTGTCAACGCAATAATTGATATTTAAAATAAGTGTCAAATGTGAGATTATATCCATTGGGACCAAAATTTGAGTTACCACACTACAGTATTTCATAAAAGGGTCTATAAAATTGGTGTTTTCTCAAATGTCATTAGCAAATTCTAACGCTCTTGTAGCAAAAATTATTTTCTAAGGACACATGTTATGGTTCTATATTCCTGATAAGAAAGAGTTGGCACTATAATCAGTTTATAAACAAGGATGCTACCTTGATTTTACCGAAGGACCTTTTGTTACAATCTTCCCATCCTCCTACGCAGAGCCCTTTAATTTTAAGATTGGCATTCTAATAAAATTACCCTGCTTTTCTTAGGCAGTTTTATTGATGCACAAAAAAATCGAATGTATATTCCAGGATCCGGGAAAGTCCATTAACTTATATTAGAATTTTCCTCCTATTGGGAGAGATTGAAAACAAAGGTCCTTTGGGAGAATCACTCTAAGTCTTTTTTTTTGGAAAGAGAGACTCACAGTCATAAAAATACTTTATAATTCAACCAATATGGGCGGTTCTCTTTTTATTGGGATACAGTGTATATCTTTGATGTTTTTTTCAGCTTCAAAAGTTACTGATCATGGATCCAACTAAGCGAATCTCATCAGAACAAGCGATGCAGGATCCTTATTTCGTAGAAGAACCCACCCCAGATGCAGAGTAAGAATATTTTATCTTTCAACGCTATTTTCGAGAAGTGCGCATACGAGTTTCGTCAAAAACTAGTACCATAAACTATAAGTAGTGTTTTTATTAGGACTTATAAATCAAAAGTTTGCAGTCGAGAGATACGATATGACAGGCATAGTAGATGTCACTGCTAGTGCCCTCGGGGCTAACACCTCTTAACATCTTGCGAAAAATGTCGAAACAAGAGTTAAAAAACTATAAATTGCTTAAAAAGCAGGGGCCAAATTAACATTTTTTTCGAAAATTTTTTAATTTGCCCTGGGCTCCTAAAATTGATCGAAAATGGTATCTTATTGTTGTACTGGACCATGCAGATCAGAAAATATCGGGTTCGACCCTTTTGAAATTGAAAAAAATGTTAATTTGGCTCCTGAAGCCCCAAAATGGGCCCGATCCTTTCGAAAATATAAAGTTGAACCTAGAATTTCCACAAGCTGGGGTCTGAAGGTTTAACCCCAAAAGTTCTATAAACCTGTGTACATGTATATATATTTTTTAATCACTACACTTCGTCGCTTACCACCACTTCCCAGAGATGTGATGTGACTTTGGGGATCAATAATACCATAATTATTCGAGGCCAATCATATGTCAGCCTCAGGACTGCCTCTCCGGCTATTCTATTTCCATACATCAGCTTGTCACCATGCACTGTAACTACCTCTATATTATTTAGACCCATTCGAGTTCAATAACTGCACTGAATTAAGAGATGTAGAGAGAGTTAGTAAAATAAACATATTGGTCGCCAAGCAAAATCGCTAGTTTTGGCTTAATATGTGTTCAAGGTACCTATCTCAATGGCCATTCATTAACATTATTGGTATTCAATAAAATTTAATAAGACTGATATCATATTGTCATTTAGTTCTAAATATTATTATTTAATTCCAGTGTGTTCGGTGGAGTGTCAATCCCGTACCCCAAGCGTGAGTTCCTCACTGATGATGATAATGAGGAGAAGGCTGATACTGGTGCAAGCAAGGTATGAATAAGCACATCAAAGCAGACAAATAATCGCTGGCCCATGTCATTCGTGTAAGACGTAGAAACCGGAAAGACGTAGATATTTTTGACTAATTTTGATTTTTACTTCATCGTAAACACATTATTATGTTTAAAACTCTACGAAAGCTGACCAACTTCTGTACGCAATGATTTGTTAGCATTGATCGTGTATTTACGTGTATGCATGTCCTTTGCGCAGCATACAGCCCTGTCCAAAACTGCTGTCTCCTTGCGGCACCATTCGTGAACCTGCCTTTTAAAATCAGGAATATCAATATTGAGCGAGGGGTAGTCAGCAATTTCATATATTTATCCTGACTGATCCTAAAACAGTGACAATTGACAACTTGGCTGCTCCCCACTATTACCATAGTCTAAGGACCCTCGATGACGTAAAACATAGGACATTATTTCGCGCAGTAATGGTGTTCTAACGAAATTCAGAAATGATCTAATTTTTTAGTCCGGTAATGTTTTTTTTCTACCTACTAGTACATTTGAGCGAAATTTTACCCCGGTAGCAAAAATTTGACCCCTTTATTCCCCTCGATTGGGTTCATTCGAAATGACGAAATGCGAAATGGTCATTAAAATTCCCCAAAAATCATATTAAATTTATTTTTCTGGTATAACAAATACAGTAAAAGCTCTATTATTGAACAGCTCTATTTAGTGACCATCTCTTCAAAGTGAACGCTTTTTGCCGGTCCCAAAATTTTAGATAGGAAACCCTGTACTATTAGAGTGAACCTTCTTCATAGTGACCAGTGAACACTTTTTTACCCCAAATTTGAAATATTGGAGCTCTTAATAATGAACGGTACGTGGTTTTGAGAAATGTTTTTCACACATTCGAATGTCCCTGGATCATAATTTCCAGTCGAGTAAACTTGTTTTATTAACGATGTATTCTTTGACCAAACTTATCGTTTAAGCAAAACTAATGAGGCTGAAAACTATATATTGGCGCTTAAATTACTGTACTGATGTTTTTGAAATAATGCGCGGCAGCAAAATTTTACGTTAAATTTAACCAGCCAAAACTAAATGATTTAGTTATGAATTTAGCACATTAATATTTAAATAAAATGCATTTAGTATACTTTAATGATAAAGATTATTTGCTTAATTCGAAAATGTAAAGCAAAAAGATCTATCTATGTTTTTTCGTTTTCTCGGTACCGGTAACTTCGAATTAACCAGAATTCTCCAAACTCGATATAACTGAATATATTCCAATTGAGTTTTATTGTCAAATATTTCTTTGTTTAGATTTGGCAAATTTTTCGATTTTAGTCGAGTTCTGAAAAAGTCGTAGCTCTGTTTAGTGAACATCTCTTCATAGTGACCACTTTGTCCCGGTCCCGATTGTGTTCACTATGTAGAGCTTTTACTGTAATTAAAAACGTATTATAATCAATTTTTACTGGCATTGCATCATTTAGCACGCTCAGTCGGCTTCCGACTTATCTGACAGTCGATTTAGAACGTCGTATTCCGAGAGTAAATCGAGATAGCATTGCATGCAACAACGCAAAGAAAAAAACAATTTTTTATTTCGCAGAATTATTCGGTGTATTTATACGGAATACAAGTATGTAAACTTGTTTTTTTACATGCAATGCTAAAAGAAATGGATCATAATACGTTTTTAATTATTTGTTTTACCAGAGAAATAAATTTAATATGATTTTAGGGGATTTCGCTTTTCGAATGAACCCCACTCGATTTTCAAATATTGAGAAGCCATATTAAAACCCATTAATCAGATATATTACACTAGTTCGTGCGTAGATATGTTAACATTGCCCGAATTTTTATTTTTGGATACAAAATGGTTATTTAGTGATAGGGACGAGGTAATAGCGACGAGCACCCATTTTGACAGGATAAGTAAAATTTTCGGCATAAATTCATATATTTTTTATTTCAGAAATCTGCCGTGTTCCAACAACAACAGCAGCAGCAGCAAGGTCACGGAATGGGTCAAAATCAGAACCAATCCTCAAACCATGACCAAGGACCGAACCCCAAAAGAATGAGAGTTAACCCAACTAGTGGTGGAACAATGGTAATAATGTATAGTTATTCCACAAGCGGGTTGGCGCGTTGAATGACTATTTTATTCAATGGTCCAATCGAGATCCGCCCAAAAAAACCGAAATTCCAAAAAACGCCGACGGAATACTGAGACATCAATTAACCACACATCTATGAATTTTGTACACTTAGTTTGGGGGGGGGGGTGGTTTCGGGCCATTTTCATTTTTGATTTACCATGCTATCATGCATATTCAGCTTCGGACGCTAATAGTTCTGCCAGTTTATTTGGCATGCAATACCTTATTCCCAGAAGTATTTTGGTCAATCAATGTTTCGTTTTCATTCCATGACGTCACTATTTCTATGACAACTACGCTGAAGTTTTCGCCGAACTCGGGTACTGATTTTTCATTGACGCCTAAAATAATTTTTTAAGTGGGTGAAAAGTACTATTGACGATTTAAAAAACAATGAGATATTTTGGTAATCCGTGCATGATTTCAGCCTAAATTCAGTAAAAGAGGAAATGTTATTGAACAGTGCGTAAAAAAATTTTAGGGTCCACAAATAATAAAAAATCCGTTCTTGAATTCATCCTAAAATCAATGAAGCGTGAATATTTTTTCACCCGATATTTTTTTCAAAATCAGACTCCATAGATAATTTCGCTGAAAAAAAATTCCGAAAATTTGTTTGAGGGCAGAAAATTTTTGGTGTGTATTTCCTTCCGTTACAAAATGCAAATTTTCAATCTTCGGCGATATAATTATAAATACCCATGTAATTAATGCTTTAAGGGAAATTTTTCGCACGAATTTGTTAACTTGAATACCTAATCACTAAATAATCAGTGAAAAATTCAAAACTCTCAATTTTTTTGTCGGACTTTTGGATAAAGCCCATGGCCATATACATTTCAGAATTTTATTTACTCCCAAGTCTCTTAATGATTTATATCTTATTTCAGGGACATATGCAAGGAATGCAAGGTGGCAATCAGCAAAATATGACTTATTCGACCTCCGGCCAGTCACAGACTACAAACTCCTATGGAAGGCCGCAATTTTAATGACAAGGTATGTCATAAAAATCACATAGGCCGTTGTATATACCCAGTCGGATATTGTACCATGCAGTGGCAGTGCAATGTGCATGGACATGCGCCGTTTAAAAAATGATTCTCGTGAATTTCAGAACTGAATCTCCAATTCAGAAATGAGAAATATATCGGGTGGGTCGCTATATTCTAGCCGCTGTTTACAAGGTCGTATCTTCATCAAATTAAGAGATAATAATTAGATATTTTGCATGTACTAGGAGAATGGTGTTCTAAATAGTGTGCTAAAATTTATTTTTTTATATCATTAATAGTTTTTAAGTTACGACAATTTGCGCAAGTAGGGTCAAAAAAACGGAATAACATAGAATGACGTTATCCTAGTACATGCAAAATATTTAATTATTATCTTACGTTTTGTTGAACGTTGAACGACCTTGTAAACAGCGGCTAGAATATAGCGGCTCACCCGATATATTAAGTTAATCGATGCCCGGTTTGTTAAGTTGAAATGTCGCTGCATTAAGACTACACGTATAAAGACCGCGGTCCTTATACCAAATGCGAGTAAATTTTATAAATCCATCTATATCTATTTAAAAACTTTTTTACATGTGAATGTAAAAACTAAAAACCATCTTTATTTGATTTAAAAGATAATTTGATTTAAAACTTTAGAAAGCCAATCAATTCTTTTGAGGGTACCGAATAGTTTTACGTTAAAATAAAGATGTGTTTAGTTTAGATTTCGCTATAAATCAATGTATAGATGTCGCTTGTGCTTAACAAGAAATATAGATCAATACATGTCGCTATTTCGAATGCAAACCGACAGATTTCCGTTGCCAATCTATATACAAAAATGTATATGTATTTTTAATAATTGTTTATCATTACAAATGTATTTTCAAGCAAGCACCCAGTGCTCCAAATTTGGTTGCCACTAGAAAAGGTGTGGTGTTAATGGAAACAGCTCGGCACAGGTGCCTAGGTGGTTCCATTGCTGGCAATAATAATGTCTCAGGTTTTTGATAAAACAGTACACTAACTTCAGAATGTTCGAACTACGTAATTTACTGTGTCGTGTTGAGATGTTGGTAGAGGCGCTGTCCTAACCGGTTGTGACGTCATCATTTCAACTCAAATTTTCGGGCAAAATTTTGCAAAACTTTTCTAGCGCGCATATTTTTTCTACAAATTTTGAACATCCACCCAATTTATGACTTTATTGGTACTAAAAACTTTTTTATATGGTTCATTATGTTGTTTTAAGTGTTACTTAAATATTCATGCTTTAAAATCTTTAAACATGAGTCAAGGAAAAAATTTGCGAAGTGTGGAAAAAAATTGTATTTCGGCATTTTTTATACCCACCCAGCCCTGACCTATGTATATAGCAAATTTTTTCCATGAACCATCCCCCCTCCTGCTTCCATACCATATTTAAAAAAAACATCTTCATTATATTTCAGGCTTTCCAGAGTGTCCCTGTATTCCTTTGCTTTGACGTAATAAAATTCGGCCAGATTGTGGATTTTTTTATATTAAGGAGCACCCGAGCATAATGGCTGATAATTATGTAATTTAAAGAATTAAATATTTAAGTTATGTTTCTTTTTAGAATATTGGACCATTACTTATTTGATCTTATAAGCGCAATGGAAAGATGTAGCCAAATAATGATCCTAATATAGGTTGTTGGCATGAAAATGTGGATATGGATATGGATAAGTAGAACAATTTATGACTGTTTAACATTATATTGTGATTTACTAACATCGATCTATACGGATTAATTTTTTTTTTCAAATCTGGAAATTCAGAATATTTTTTTTTCTTCATATAAGCCATGCATGCAAAATTTATCTTAGTACCAAAAAGTCATCATAATATTGAAACATTTAAAGTGCTTTATATCAGGACTGCGTTAGCAAATATTTTGGGCTTCAACTTATTTTATCATTTATTCGTGATACGAAATTTGTCCACACTGTTAGCTCAATTGTTAGATGCTATGGACTTAATAATCATGACGTCATCCATAGTCATGGTCGGTGGTTCAATTTCCGCCTCCGTCAAGCCGACACCCAGTACTCCAAACTGCTTTGCATAGAATCAAAGGCAATTGCGACAGCTTGGTGTGTAAGAGATTGACATGTTGTTGGCATCGGTGAGGTATGTCCTGTTGATCCTAGCTAGCTTTTACAATCACAAATGAGAAGCCACATTTTCTCTGGGAATTTGTACACAAGATTTTTAGTGGGTTTGCTAATAGTATATGTACAGTAAGAGTACGTTTTACTAGAAGAGACCGACCGCTATGCTTCAAATGTGTCAACACTGAAAAATATTATTTGAAACATCTTTATAACGTATATATTACAATGTCATATCAGACGTTACTCTAAGTAAATTGTGTGGAGAATTGAATTTAAAAATAAGGGGGGGGATGGTATAATGACATCATATATTTTTGCCATTTTAAATACTGACATTTTAGTTACTTACCTATTTCAAAACTAAAATAATGTATATTGATGATGTGTATCATATTTGTAAATATATACCTGTATAATATTATCTAATTTATATCGAGTTTTGATCCCTACTTCCCTAGTAAACTCAATTTTAGTTTCGTCTCAAACTTACCCCCTTGCATGTCACAATAAATCATTGCGCGCTATTTTAAGGAATGTGCAAGGAGTTAGCAGGGATATTTTTAATTCGTTTTAGTTCGATAAAAAGTAATTTGAACACTATAAACCGTTATATTTATAGCAAGGTAATTAAACATAGATCACAAATCTCCATTTAAATTAGTCAAGTTGCGGCTAATTTTTTACAAAAATAAAATTGGACTATTTTTTTAGCTCTCAGACGAATCACCGGATCTTTTTAAAACTTCGCAGGTCTCTTCCTTATAAGATTATCTAAAATGCAACCTCGTCTATATCGTTTTTATATTTTTTTTATTTTTTGAGAAATTTGACATTTAAGTTTTTTTATTAAAATTATTTTTTTCTTCATCATACAATTTCATATATCTCAAAAAATAAAAAAGACATCAAAAAATGACGAGGTTGCATTTGAGATAATCTTATAAGGAAGAGACCTGCGAAATTTCAAGAAGATCCGATGATCCGTCGGAGAGCTTTCTAATAATAGGATATACGTTGGTAACCTCTGTCTTAATTAGATATAGTCAAGTAATAATCTAGAAGTGCGATTATGTACGAGTTGAGTAAGACTGTTTCTCCTTATCAAAATCGATTGTTTCCGAAAATAAGCTCATAAAATTTTTTGCTGATTTAGGCCTAATGACGAGCACTACCTTAACAGGAATTAACCGAATTTTAATCCAAAGAAATATTATTTGAAACATCTTCATAACGTATATATTACAATGTCATATCAGACGTTACTCTAAGTAAATTGTGTGGAGAATTGAATTTAAAAATACCCTAAATACCCTAATAAATGAGGGGCTGTATTTGCGGAATCTGGCGTGCGGTTCAGATGGGGAGATCGTCGGATTCGCATACCATGTCTGTATTTAAATCCCAAGCTCAAGTAATGAAAACATTAAAAAATAATAATTTAGTAATTAGGAATCAATATAAACTGGTGTGAAGAAATC
Organism: Cephalothrix spiralis; assembly: GCA_032353305.1. Lineage (NCBI taxonomy): Eukaryota > Metazoa > Nemertea > Palaeonemertea > Archinemertea > Cephalotrichidae > Cephalothrix > Cephalothrix spiralis. Next base: position 11,597 of record JAUCNG010252187.1, read on the forward strand.
GGTGATCTACTTAAGGAAGCCATCACGAGCAGGGAGTATCGATGATGTTGAAAGTTAATTGATTGTATGATTTCTCGTGTTTTTTCTGTAATAAATATGCTATATATATAATCAGGAATATCTAAAATGCAACAAAACGGATGAATTTTCGAATGATGTTGCGATTTCAATCATCCCTCCTGCTATATGAAATATAAACTATTTGTTTAGGGACTTCCTCAACATGTAGGCACGAAATTTTTACACGAAAATTATCCTCTTAGCTTACGGAATCATTATATGCAATAAAAAAATATTCAAAATTGTCATGCTAACTCCGTGCACAAACCTTAAATATAGTTTATATTGAATAGCTATAGTCTATGATGTTTTGACTATCAACATGACGGATATTTTGTTCCCATATTTATTTATGTTTCGGGAAGCTAAACATTCTAAACACATTTTAAAAATTTTAAAAATTGAATGTTACCATATGTCCAGCATTACGGATTAGCATAAGCTGGTCACTTAAGCAGCCAAAATTGTTCACAGTTGATAATTATTCCCTAATTATTCTCTACGTCTTTATCGTTAGAGTGGTCAATGCCTATGTGCGGTTTTCGATATCCGATAAAATTTAGAGCCTTATTCCGTTTCCGATAGCGATTTTTGCGTTTCCGATAAAAAATAACGCTTGAGGCTATAGCAAGCTACCCTAATAAATAAGGGGCTGTATTTGCGGAATCTGGCGTGCGGTTCAGATGGGGAGATCGTCGGATTAAAACCAAATCCTTTATACATTGTAGGGAGATCGTCGGATTAAAACCAAACCCTTTATACATGTACATCAAGGTAATAGCAAGCGGTACAAGAGGGCTTAATGAAAGATCATGCTATGCGTGGAGGTTCGTAGTATAAGTTTTGTGGTCTAGGAGGCAAGACAAGTCAGTTTTAACTTGGGGCGATACAGAAATTAGAAAAATATAAGTTTATGCTG
>JAUCNG010253298.1:0-12562 GCA_032353305.1 Cephalothrix spiralis
ATTTACGGTTTCACGCCGTTCCAAACCAAAAATCACGCTGCACGTTACGATAATTTTGGCAAATCACGCTGCACGTTTTAAACCGTTACCCCCCTCTATTAAGCTTACATAATTATATGGTAATAATACATTTATATAGCCTTTACTGAGATACCGGCGTGGCTCTGTAAATGTTATAAATTCAAACATATTTACAAATTTGAGACTATTATCTCGGCAGCTGTTTGTTTTAGACTATGTAAATGTATTTCCAACATATAGAAATGTGACCCTAATCGACACGAAATCTCTGATATTTTTTGATTTGCGCATGCGCTGGGCAAAAACAGGTATAACCAAAAAATTAGAAACAGCGGGTTTCAAAGGTCTATACATTGTTTCAGGCGCAGCTCGCATGCCTGGCTATTATATGTAGGCCTATTCATTTGGCATCACCTGATAAATTTATGAAACCTTATAGGATCTTATAGGTCCCAAACGTTCGTCAGTCGCTTCAGCTATCTTGAAATGGTACCATCATTCTGAAATATTGTATTAAGAATAATGTTGACTTTTTTTTTGTTTTTTATCTTTTAGGCATGCACAATATTTGGAGCACTATGCACTTTTGCATGCTCTCTGAGCTGCGCCACATTACAAGCCATTGCATTCAACCGCTACATTTGTATATGTCATAACAGATACTACACAAAAATATTCAACACTAAAGGAACTATTTTAACCGTATTTGGTAAGTAGAAGATGTAGTCATCGAACAATAAGTTTATTCGAATAAAAACGGAACCGTCGAGATGTTAATTACATAGTTTTGTAATTTTATTATTTTTTTATTTATTTTTATTTTTATTTAAACCGTAGCAATAAATTATCGATTTCAAAAATCATAAGAACTGGTCATCACAAAGTTAACCAACACGGAGAATTTCTTTCTATATATTATCTGACAAAAAAGTCATCAGCATAATGTCAAAAGTTTCAATTAAAAAAAAAAAATTAGATACAATTTCAAAAATATTATGCAAAATCAAAAATATTCGTATTTTTAGCTCTTAATTGATTTTATATGTCGTTTTACAGTGATTAGTCTATGATTAGACTATCGAATACAATAGGGCTTTTTAGTTTTAAAGATGTAGTCTAATAATAGATCATTAATATCACGAATTAATGGAAGTCAGCATTCAATGGTTTACCTTATTGCGTAAGTTTTAATAGCGCAGTTGGGGAGCGTCAGTCCGTACATCTGAAGTTCGAGTGTTCGATCCCCATCAAAATCGGAAATCCCTTTTATTTTTTCTTCTTCAAATAATAAAGGTTAAAATAATAAAGTTAAAATTGGTTGATTACACTTATTTATTGCCTCGATCTAAAAAGTAAATCATACATCTCTCTCTAAATCTAATGGAATAATAATTATTTTTTTAGAAAAGCCGAATTTTATTGAAAATAAAAATATCTTGTTCATATTACTTTCAGCATGCTTTTGCTATTGTGGAATTCTCTTCGCATGTAATACCAGTTTTAGCTTCGATCCTGTACTACTTTTTTGTCTCATGGACGACCCGGTAGCACTATATCTATTAAGGTAAATAATTTTTTAAAGTTTTTCCTGTGGACAATTTCATGAGTTATTTCCCTCGGTAAGATCCGGTAACAAAGGACTAAATGGGGGCCTCTCTTTTCGTTCCCGAAGTCCCTGATTTTTTCATGGCATGGCGAGGATATTGTTTGCGATAATTAACTACGATAATTTCTGACAAAATTGACTAGGCGTCTCATAATGTATATAGGCCACCAGTTAAATTGTTTAGATAATGATAGATTGGGGGGGGGGCGGGTGTAAGAGCCTTATAAGTAAATAAGAATTTAATTGAAATATTCTTTTTACAACGTATTGACCCTTTTTTAGGTTTTCAACCTTCAAGTACCGATACATTACAATGTATACAAAAAACACATTTTAACACTCTTGTGCACACACGGTCAAAACGTGTCATTGTATTTAGTACAGATACTTATCTCTTATTTACTAGAGTAGTACTGAAGGGGGATTCCGCCCCCCTAAGGTTTTTCAAAATTATCTTTAAAACGGCTTATAGCAGGATCTTGAATTTTTAGGAGTTTTAAGCTGAGTAGATTGCCGACATAATAAAAAAATTGTGAAAAATTGGCTGAAGCAAGGAGAAAATGGTGTTAATGCATTTTTATATCAATGATATCATATATATATTTGTTTAGACCTAATTTTAAAAAAATGGTTCAAAAATATTGATTTTAGACGAATTTCGAATTTGGGTCGTGACCCGTGATTTTTTTCAATAATTGTCCACCAGAGCACCCAAAAAACCATTTTGGTGCCCAAAAATATTTTCCAGAGTGATCAATATGCTACTGATGTCAAATAAGATCATATAAAGGGTTGTGCGCCAACCCTGGCGTCATTTGGCCCAGGACCAATTTTTGCGCAAAAAATATTTTTTTAATTCTTTTTTGGGGCCCTTTTCGAGACCCTGCGGCGTTGTCGCTAGCTTATATTCTGGTTTGGATAGTATTTAACACATTTGCAAATAAAAAAACATCTTGAGACCAAATAGATCTTGAAATTAAGCTAATATCAAAATTCTAGATTTTTTTCACTTTTCCCCAAATTTGGAAAAAAAAATAGGCCCCTGAAGCCCCGGAACGTGTTTTTTTGAAATTTTGTTAAAGTGTTCTTCAGATGTTACCCAATACTGCGTCTCGTGGTTTAACCATCATTTCGGACTCTAATTTTGTACGTGTAAAAAAATTCAGCTCTTTACGATCATCCAAAGCCGAGATGTTAGGGGGGGGGGGCGGAATCCGCCTCTCCCCTTCAGATTCGAGCTAAAAAAAGCGCTTCAGGAATAGGGTTATAGGGTTAACATATCAAATTCAGAAAATAATTGCTTGTTTTCCGGACATTTTTTGTCAAAAAATTCCCACCGCCGGAAATTTTTTTTATCTCACACGGCGGTAAAAATAAAAAATCTTTTTACCCCGACGTTTTTCTAAATTTGACGTCTATTCTCGGTAATAAGGCCTTAATTAAACTATAGTTTTATATAGCCCACCTAAGCGACATTCATAAGTCACAATCCAAACACAAACTTTCATGAGCATTTTTAAAACTAATTTCAAGACACTATAAAACTACAGATATATACTGTATACCATGATCCATGCGCGAGTACGATTGCGCATCGATTATGGTACACAGTATCACAACTATACTTCTAAACTCCTCAAATCAAACATTTTATAGCAAATCTATTACTAGCCTTACTCTTAACACGTAATACATGTAACTCAAAGATATCAATTAAATTTAACTAAAAAAAAAACTGGTTTTTGTCTCCCAATACAATGCGTCTTCTTGTCAAGAATTAAAGTTATACGTATATTTTTATACTTTTCAGCCCCATTTTCTGGTCCTACCTGCCAGTAATCATAGTGGCAATACTAAATGCCGGCATCTTCATACATGTGCGAAAAGCTAAGAGGGCCCTTCATAAATTTGACGACGGTGGCACTAGTAAATTCGCTGCCCAGCAGGCTGCAAACCAACAACGTCAGGAAATCCAACTAGCAAAAGTTTTATTTACCATATCATTTGTGATGTTTTGTTGCATTATTCCTTGGTCATTAACAGCCAACTTTTTCGTAACTGCTCCAGGAGGGACCTTGAAATGGGTCTCTGTTATTCTTATCTACCACCAAAATTCAGTTGCCAACCCTTTTCTTTATGGGATTACGAATGCGCGATTTAGGGAAGGATATATAACGTGTTTTCGTAAGATATTCTGCATGAAACAAAAGGACAAAAACTTACTTAAGAGTTCAGTGGCAACAACAAGTTGCAGTTAAAGGTGTAGTTACATTAACTGTTTCCCAAGGTTGCATAGCATAAAAATTTATACATGTAGTTGATAATGTAGTTTTTTTACTGGTACCTGACCACATTCATGGCAAGTTATCGTATGTCACATAGTGTACTATCGAGAATAGCGGATTGAATGTTTTGTTCGGTAAATGAATAGGAGTCTATTTTCATTTAATCACTGCTCCGTTCGCAGACTCTATGATAGTGCGCTAAAGTACACTTCTTTTTCCGGGAATTTTTACACCCGATCAAGAAAGTACAGATATTTACTATCTACCTCTTGTTTACTAGAGTAACTCTATGAATTACGCCTTGAAAAATCTCCATGAGAAAAAAACGGTCATATCGAAAAACTATTTCCGAATTTATGAATTAACTGCAGTAAGGTCAGGCTTGACCTTTGGTACTAGGATTAGCATTTAATTCTCGACAAACTAAGTTTAAGATTTAATATCTAATAACATCAGAGACTATGAACAACCATTTACCAGTTTAAGTCAGCCAACGACCAAGCGTTTGCACCTGTGAAAGAATTTTTTCGATATCTGCAAAACCTGCCCCGAACATTTAGAATTACTTAATAGTTATATGTTTTTTTAATATAAAATGACTTACTAATCGATGACTAGCAGCGCCACTGCAATTTAGATTTGAAATTGCGGAAGAAACGTACACTATTGATGGCACTGATTATTCGACGTGTAGGCTATAGTTGATAATAAAGTTTTTAATTGGTACATGATCGCAATTTGAGCTGAACTGAAGTTTTAGAACTGGCATCTGGTGAATATTAATACATGTATGCTAATCGATTGACTATTTAAAATTGTCTAGCGATTATCAATGACTAGATTAGGCCTACCACTAACATAGTCTGCGCTCAGCAGCATACGTTCTTAGCGATATATAATCAACTACATTTTAAATGTATTCGTGCTGGTTTCTGTTCATTTTATGGGATGAGCTCCCATAAAATGCTTAATGATAAACAACCTCATAATTTTCGGTGTCAAATTACTTGTAGCGCTATGCGGCAGTGGGATGCATGACATTCTGGAGTAATTGTACATGTATATTATTTGTATTATATATATATTGTAATATGTGCTTGTTCACGAAATAAAGTTTATTATTATATTAGGGCAAGTGGCACTTGGATATTAGAAAACTGTTAAAACCATCCACCTGGAGCGGCTAACGTTTCGCAGCACAAGAAATACTTAGCAGGTTGACCACAACCTTCCAAAACCAAAATTCCATGACAATCATTTTTGCCCGATAATCTTTTTTTCTAAAACTTGCATTTTATTGTCTCAGTGACGTTTTTGACCAGTTTAGAAATGTTATTTTCTAGGTTTTCCAGACACCCTGAATAATGATGTGTGTTCTTATTTTTCTGATAACGAATTAATTTTAATGACAACCCGGCGACGTGCGGATCACCTCCAAAAAGCGACAAAATTCCAGGATTCCGGAATCCACCGCTAATATAAGTGATCATCAGTCTATAGATTCCAATGGTTTTAATGGGTGATAATTATGGATACCACGGATGCCTTATTTTCAACTGAGAAGAGACGTTCGGCGCGACAGATAGTAATGAGTACATGCGCCGAACGTCTGTACAGTTGAATTCTACTTGGGGGGATGGTTACAAATAATGTCAAGTTGTACTTTATTTTGGGAAAATATGTATTGTTTTGAATAACTTGGTGTCTCTTAAAATGGTGGTTTTTTATATGACCACTTCTAGTAGAGATAGTAAATAACACTGAATTTCTTGAGCCCCAAAATATGGGGTATAACGCAATTCTCTTTCGAGTTTTTGATATGAGCGATCGAAAATTCGCAAATTTGTACACGGGATACAAACTTTGCGGATTTCAAATCGCTCATAGCTTGGAAGGTAATATGTTAGGAACTACTCCATGGTTTTCACGCCCAAGGAATTCAAAAATAACAATTAATATACTTTTTTGTTATCCCAAAAAAAACGTTCATTTTTCTAGACGCCGCTTAAAAACGATATTCTATGTTTAATTTGGGCTAGGGTAATCAAACTTGCATGGGTGTAAATAGAGGTTTTCGACCAACTTATAGCTTAATTAGGCTATTGAAAATTAAACTATGAGAATTTATGTGCTAGGTCCATATTTTTTTTTACAGCGCCAACTTTTCAGAACAATAAGTAGGCCTACGCTGCGGACATTTTAGAATGACAGCACCCCCCCCCCCTTATTTTACTCGATTGAGGCATGTTAATTGTTAAATTATGATCACTGAATCACTTCACATATGGCAGTTTCACTATTTCTGTGAAAAATATATAAACGGTTATATTTAAGGCAACTGATGGTGATATATAAAAAGCAACTATTTCTGTGAAATATATATAAACGGTTATATTTAAGGCAACTGATGGTGATATATAAAAAGCAATTAGAGTGAGGAATACCGCGGGTCATATGTCATCGGACAGCAGTTTTGCTTATCTTGGTGGACAACGTTTTGATTAAACATGTAGTACCTGCCTGGACTGGACTATGTGCCACAATGTAGCTGGAGGCAATGGAAGGGGCCTTCATTTATTGAGGCAGTTGATGTCGAAATGTATCCGATGACAAAGACATGTGCACATCATCTCTCAAATGCCTCAGCCAGTATTTTTAATTTAATACTGACCTCATGGTCCGTCTCTTGTTACTTTACTAATCGAAAAATTGTGAGGAATTAAGGGGGTCCGTAGGTTACCCCGGCAGCCGGGGCGGATATTTTTGAAATTTAGAGCTCTCAGAAGGCCTCCCCGATTGATTTCTCAACGAATTTGGGTGAATTAAAAATGTGACATTTTTTATTATTGGGGGGCGGGGCGGTGCTGAAGCCTCCAAAGCCCACCGGCTCCGCGGTGCCTGTACGATAATTTATGTTATGAAAAGCCGATGTCAGTATTAAATAATAAAATACCGAGTAATCCATATCGAGATGGTGCACAAAAATTTAATACTGATAAAATTCCAATTTCAGTATTATTCTAATCACGGAACAGGGATAACGTATAGCAAAGCTTTGTTTGTAATAATTAGTCATTGCAGCAAATCCTAAGATTAAAAAAAATATATAGGACTTTTATAATAGATGAACTAGGATGAACGCCAATCAGCAGAACTTGTAGGGGCTTTCTTATATTAGTTGATTGGTTTACGGATCGTTTAAAAAATCTTTAAAATTTGCTCAAATAAAAATTAGTTAAAAAAAGATTATAGGAGTTTTTTTTTAACTTTTGAAATTTATCATTATTATTCAATATTGGGAATGATTGCCAATTCTATGGAAGACGATTCGTAATGTGCATCTTAACTGTGTTGTAAATCCGACATGGATTATTTGGTTTTAGACTCACTTATAGTCGTCTCACTTAGTCGACGGCTTACTAATTCGACATATTTTAAATATGCATGATCATGTACAATTACTTTTATTTTCTTTGTCAGTCGAGGCGATTCCAATGTGCCTATTTCTCGTATCTAGGGGGTAAATTTTCAGTTGTCGACTTTATAGTAAGCTGTCGACTCAGTAAACTTAGTGCGATTACACTTTTTTTTTACACTTTTGTATTTCTCATTTCTTAATTATTCACCAATTATTATTGAGGCTCTGGAATGATGGAAGCGACGAATTTGCGACAGACGCTACGAGACCCATCTTGGGGGCTTTTTCGCGTCGGGACGAATCTTCAGCGAAATCGACGAGTATCGTATATTTGTGTACCAAAAAAATTGGCTGAGGCGACGACATGACAACCAAGTTTCTCAAAGTTGCAACGAGCGCGATGGCTACCTATCATTCCAGGGGGCCTCATTATTACATCAATCTGTCCCACGACATCCAATCGGTATGAAGATTTGACAAGATGCTTGACGTCACTCATTCCTGTAAATTTAGGATTTCAAGTAATAGTTAGTTTCGTTCTCTAGGATATATTTCATGACGAGACCAAAATGCAAGTTGAAATGCTTAGTATCATCCCAGCAACGCGAGGAAGCCATTTAGTGCATTTCAACGCAGCATGTGGATCTCGAGTCTTAAATTATATCCCGCCTTACCAAACATTACGACGAAACAACTCACTTAGCTAACCTGGCTATGATCAGGATTTAGATCAGAACCAAATGATCCTCGTCGACTTAGGTCTGGCAGCAATAAATGCCGCTAATCGATAGTCTGCATGTGGCTGTGTTTCTTTATTCTGCCGTAAGAAGGTAAACCGCGGTAACGCTGTTTTCAACGAACCGAGAAAATAGACAATTTGCAAATCGATTTGTACAGGACTCCAATCTTAAATGCAGTTATGTTAATTAATTTTACCAATTAAATTATCGAAGTTTCAAAATTTTAACAGATGATAGATATTGATGAGAAGATTGCTCTGGTATCCATAACTAATTTTTCGCAAAAAGTGAGTTACCGCGCTATACCTTCTTACGGCAGTATTAGTCTCAATCAGTTTGGAGGCTTTGGACATTTAACCATAAGCTGGGAACGTCTCTATAGTCTAAAGGTTCTATAGTCCGGAGGTTCAATAGTCTGAGGGTTTGATAGTCCGACGATTTAGGTATAAGGAATTTTGACTTTCAAAAACTGAAAATTATTTTTGGGTGTTTCGGACAAAATAATTTCGTTACTTCTCCTTATTACTACATAAGGGTTTGAAATAGGGTTTGGGTTAGGGTTAAAGTTTTTTATAAGGTCACATTTTTAAGTCAAAAATTCCATACCTAAATCTTCGGACTATCGAACCTTCGGACAATAGAACCTTCGGACTACTACAGAACCTTCGGACTATTGTAAAATAAATAGTAAAAATTGCACTTTTCAATGGTGCCACTTTTCTGGTAGCTGAATTGAAACGAGAGTCTATATAATTTGCAATTTTTCACTCGGATTTTAATGTTTGTATAATTTGCACTTGAATTCGGGTGATAGCATAATGATGTGTACAAAACATTTTTAAATAAAAAGATGTCATTGATTTATCCATTAAGTATTAATTTCGCGCCAACTGTTTTTTATTCCGCATCAGGAGTCACGGAACTTTTTGGGGCCATATAACGAATCACGGGCAAAATCGGCCATCACGTTAATCATGTGATAAATTTAAAGTTTTTTCTTCTTCTTATGATTGCATGGATTTCATTGGCCAAATAATTAATATCAATCAGTAAAAAACCTGTTTATATTTTGTGCGCTTCTTATACAACAATAGTCTTTATTGTAGTATGAGTCGAGCGAATCGAGGCGAGAAAGTTTTGGAAATATACGGGTTGAATTGCGATTTTGTTTTAACACCTTTAAGCAAATGAGAAGAACTAGCTAGATTAAAATAAGATACACACATGGACGTAAATTGGCGAGGGCAATCATTTTTGTACCAAAAAAGTGCCCCCGTCGGTTTTTCATATTAGACAGTAGTTGACCCCCACAAACTACACTGTAAAATCTGGGAACATTTTTGGAACACAAAAAAAAATGTTCCCAATGTCCCCGTAGCGGAACACTTTTTCGGAACACAAGAACATTTTTGGAACATGTATTCGGAACACTAGAACATTTTTGGAACAATTATTAGAACATTTTCTCGGAACATTTATTTTGGAACATTTTTTTCAGAACATAATTATATTCGGAACATTTATAAAAAATGTTCTTGTGTTCCAAAAAAAATGTTCCCAATGTCCCCATATCGGAACGCTAGATAATGGAACATTTATTTGGAACATTTTTTTCAGAACATAATTATATTTGGAACATTATATTCAGAACATAAATATATTTGGATCGTTAAGAAATAAATGTTCATGTGTTCCAAAAAAATGTTCCAAATGTCCCCAAATTATTCTACCCATCTATATAGGGTAGATTGAAGTAATTGCTCAAAGTCAGCAAAAATGCTGTCTCGTATAAACATTGGAATTGATTTGGATAGGGCCGCAGTGTTCGCGACATGACAAACATCGTTAGAAGGTTACATTATATGGGATGGCGGTAAGATAAGATTTTGACTTTTCAAAATGGTGCTTAGGTATATACTTACGTTATAATTGATGAAGCACCTACGTGAAGCAAATAATTGCGACAAACTAACTTATATGTATTTGCAGTTAAGATAAAACATCATCTACCATGAGGCGGTTCATTTGAAGCGATTTTTATGTCTTGTCTGTCCTTTTCTCTCTCTTTTAGTCTAAGCGACATCTATGGGTCACTGAGGTTTGACAATATGTTCAAATCATCCGTTCCAAATATGATCTTAAAATGTTCCGAATAATTTTATGTTCCAAAAAGGAATATGTTCTGGGAAAAAATGTTCTAATAACAAAAATGTTCCAATAATATATGTTCTATTCATAAAAATGTTTTGAAAACACACATGTTCCAAAAATAATATGTTCTATTTTGAAAAATGTTCTAAATGATAAGATGTTCCAATATCAACCGTTCCAAAAATCTTCTAAATTTTTAAAATGTTCTAAATCCGTTCTGTTACGAAGTGTTCCATACGCGAAAATGTTCCAATTTTGACGTTCCATCGGTATAAATGTTCCAAAACCTAAATCAGAACATTTTTGGAATATTTATGGAACATCAGAAATGTTCCAATACAAAAAGTGTGTTTCAAAAATGTTCCGTATTGTGAAATAGTGTTCCAAATATGTGCAAAAAATGTTCCGAAATGTTCGCAGTTTTTATATATATATTTCTAGAAAGGTCTTGGAAAATGCTGATCCCTCAGGGGGTTTAGATTTTTGCCCAACCCACTTGGTAGGGGTGGGGGGCAAAAAACATGATATTTAATTTAGGGGATGTACCTATTTAAAAAATATGCAAAACCGTAAGGGGGCCCAGAAACGTACCAATTTTGCCCTCGCCGTCCATTTGTGTAACTGATTAACTGCATATATGTGTAACGTACGATGTAATGAAATAACATTTACGTTTTATACCTTTGTATATACATTGATAGCCGGTAAATTTATAGCTTCACGATAAAATTTGAAATCACGAAACACGCTAATATTTGATTTCACGTTTTTAATAGCGCCGATACAAAAAATCACGGATCACGCTCATTTTTACGGTCGATCACGTTAGCCGATAAGATTTCAAATCACGTTCCATGGACTGAAATATGGCCAAATCATGTACCCAATGACCCCCTCATATAGAGATCAGCGAAGCGACGAGAAAATTTAAATATTTCGAGGAAAGATAGCATCTTGAAAACATAGTGTACCGCCTAGCGGTGCTCTGCAACCTTGCGTTGCGGTCGGGGCAGGTTGGCCATTCGGCGCTCCGGGTCAGTGGCGAGTGGTGGAAGATAAGTACCAGAGATTCCCTGATATTCACGAAATCATGATCATATCCAAAACTAAACTGTTGAGCGCTATGTATTTCCTCGCCATATTCCCGCCCAATTTTTTATTATTCCTATTATATATGCACTTATTTACAATTTTGGTCGATAAAATAGTCGGTTAAAATGAGACCTAAAAATCGTCCATTGTAACCACATGTCTTCCTCACTTGTCAGGGATCGGTCTAGCATCGTCGACCAACCACAGATTAACTATACCCAGATGCGCAACTGGTCCTGCGCATACCGCAAGTCATTACGGAAGCGCTACTAGCGCTGAGTTCGACCAAAATTAGAACTAACATTAGTATTTTAATCAGGGTCCCAACAGGGATCAACCAGCGATCTTGAAATCGGTCTCATTAAGAAGAAGACGATACTGCAGATTTTTACATTCAAATATTCGAAACTAATAAGATATGATGATTTACCAAAAAATGATCTAAAAATCCCTTACCGTGCAATGTCATGAAATGACCTTGGATGACATTGGAATATTTTTTTTGATTCGACCGTTGCCCGTGCATCCAGCAGTTTTTTTAATATATACCTTAAAATTAACCGTTTCCAAGTTATAAGGCATTCAGTAACCAAATAGGCGGGTTACAACTAAGTGGCAAAAATCCAACTAATGCTATATTTTTAGAGATCTGAATTTTTTGGTAATTCTTCAAATCAATTAGTTTCGAAATTTTGAATGTAGAAATCTATTATATCGCCTTGTTTTTATGAGACTTATTTTTAGAGACCGTATTTACAATGGTAATGGTTAGCGCGCCTTTAGAAAGCAACACATAAACATAGATGGCAGCACTCCGTTAACTTGCGCGCTATTTATTGCGGAGTTCTCGATCTGTGTATATTTAATCTCTGGACCAACCCCCTGACTAAATCCATCAAGTAAACATCTGCATACGATTCCAAAAACATATTGGGCCATTGATTGGTTAATCGATTCACATGACCTAGTCAGTTTTCCCGACCCCAGCCTACCTGGCTGGGTTCCCCTTACGAAAATGGTACAAGTGTATTTAAAAAAATAAATACACGTGTAGTACATTGTAAAATTACTACACGTGTGAAATTGGGCAGTATTTATAGTACACGTGTATTTTTACTACACGTGTACCGTTACTACACGTGTAGAAAAAATACACGTGTACTATAAATACTGCCCAATTTCACACGTGTAGTAATTTCACATTTTACTACACGTGTATTTTTTTCCAAATACACGTGTACCATTTTAT
>JAUCNG010254409.1:0-12557 GCA_032353305.1 Cephalothrix spiralis
AATATTACTAAATACAACAATCATGCTGTATTGAGTATACCCTAAGAATCTAACACTTGTTAGTTATCCACACTTGCTATAACTGAATTCAACTATCATGATGTATTGAGTATACCTGAAGTATCTAACACTTATAGTTTATGTACGCTTGATATAGGTCATATTTAGAGATAGGCCCTAATAATTAGAGGATGTGGGATATTCTTACCGCATGTAGTTTTCCTGTACTCGTCGAAGTCGTCATTCGGTGATGATGTTACACCATGTTTAATGGCCCAGCATTCTTTTTGGATTCGGTTGAAAGCAAATCCATCACATTCTGGATATTTGTCACATTCCTTCTTGCACAATGTCAGGTCATTTGTTCCATTAAAGAACTCCGCATTGTATATATATGCTTGTGTATTTGGAATCTTTTTGTAGCATGCTCCAACTGATTAATATTAAATGAGAAAATTCGTTAAATATTTTTTTAACGCACGTGCTCTATTCCAACTGATCCCAACTGGGATGTGGTGATTTAGCAAAAAATAGGCAAAACCAAAAAATATTATACTGATTCTAGTATAGTGAATATCAATAATGGGAAAGCGAACCAGAGGTTTTTTTCGGCCATAGATAAAATGTATGCGCTGCTGGGAAAAAATATTGCAGTAACGGTGCAATTTGGTCTAGGTGCGATCAAGGTCTCATAGTAAAGAGTACTACGCAACTTAAAAACCTTACAAGAAAAGAAGAGATTTATATAAATAGACTAAGAGTGGACTTTTTACTCAATAGCCAACTTTACGCTCACAATTTTGTAGGGATTAATAGCCCAAACTGTGCGTCGTTTCCTTATTCAGTGTCGCAACCCGATCCATAGAACAAATATTACCAACCTGCTCTCTTCCATACAAGAATAAGAAGTTCTTAATATCTATAATAGACTACGACTAAAAGAAAAAATATCCTTCCTTCTTTTCGGCCAAAATACATTAGACAAAGAAACAAATTCTAAAATTATTAAATTGACCGCTAAGTCTTTCTACCTATAAACTGATTTGAGTAAAAATAAATAATAATCCCTTTAAGGCCAGCCCCCCTCCCAGAAACCGCACTTACATCGCCTGGTGCATGACTGTATCCAGTTGAAATTTGTTTTCATCATTAAAAATACAGAGATACCGGCTAAAGTTATACCTTATTTAGATGTTTTGATTTATATTTACCAACTAAAGATTCACTAGAAGGATCTTACAAATATTGCCAGTTGGGGTAAATACGTTCTTAACATATGGTAGAATCATTAAACTAACCTCAGATAAACCCCAAAGCTAAAGATGATAGACCTCTGCACTATGAGACCTTGGTGCGACGCGATGAATTTCCAAAAATGGCTTAAAACCTGAAAATTTCTTTGTGCATAAAACTTCTATTTATTTCTGATAAGATATACTTACGTGAGTCCTGAACTAACGGCTGGTAAGTAACACAAGGGTATATGAAATCCGCTAACTCACTTTTCCAAAATTGTACGTTATCCGTATCGTTTTGAATAAGTTTTACATTGATTGGGAATTTCTTCGTTACTTGAAGCAAAACGTTTGTAACCCTAACCTAAAAAGAATAAAGTTAGAGGTTTAAATCAGTTTTGTTCCCTTCGAGACCAAACACATGGAAATGGTTATTTATCATTTTTCCTGCCGCTTAATTAGTAGACCCTAGTTTGATGAACATGTATTTCACGAACTAATCCTCAAGAATATTTTCCCTGACTTTTCCCCGACATTCATCAAAATTTGAAGAAAAAAATGCTTTTCCCGGAACTTGAACAAAAATATTCCTGACTTTTCCCCGATTTCCTTGTTTTCAGTGGTCACCCTGATATTTCCGCCCACCCGATTATTCGACATAATTATACAGTCTATAAGACAGCAATTGGCAGATATTTTATCACAATGATTAAATTGTGATAAAATATTAAAATACTTACATACGAGGCATTGAAAGTGTCTTCGCCATCTACATAAAGCTCTAACTTTAAAATATCACCGATATCTTTTGAATGATATTTTAGATAATACGCCCTGAAAATATAATAAAACCGGAGCCTTTATCGAGAATATGTCACTTCTTATATTGTTAGAATTAAACACGGAATTAAAATTGTGTATAACAATCGCATTTATTTTGCAAAACAATTACCACTACTAGTTTAGTTTCTGCAATATATGCCCATCAAGTTTAACAAAAAACAACAACAACAACAACAATTGGTCACGAATTAGTTTTATACTTTGAAGGTAATGAAGAGGGGTTTACAAAATAACCAACATGCAATAGTTTTTGTCTGGATCATCTTGTGAGTTTTTGTCTGGATTATCATGCAAGTATAAAGTTTGAAATTTTAAAATAACATTTTTAAAAGGCGTGTTCCAAAATGATTAACATACCTGTTTGGAGCTAAATTTTCCGTGCTATAAAGTATTTTTCCCGTTCTGTTAGCAGCCCCGTAAAGTTGAATAAATAAAGGACTCGTTGTTAGAGAATCTGCTACTTTTGACATCATTATTTCGATTGCATAGACATTTTCTGAAATTATATTTTCCATATAAGCAAGAATAATAAAAGATCCAGGGAACCCTTATCAATTACATTATTACGGCATTGGTATTTAGAAAAAGCATTTTGGAAGAAACGAGGATGATATTGATGTGGTATTTAAAAGGTTATACAAAAATGCATCCATATATATAAGTGATCCGCTGTTTGCAGAAATCCAAAGATCTGATGGGCCTGCGGTAATGCGCCACGGCGCTGTAAGTTGCGGTGTTTATAGCACTCGACCTTCCAGGTCTCGTGCAAATTCTAGTAATGAAATCCGAACCAAACGACTAATCATAAAGTAATATTATAGAGTTTGACAGAAGTAGAACACCTCATTATCATTCGAAGTTAAATCAAATGTGCATAGAGAACAGTAAAAAAAATAATTAAAATTCATCTCAGAAATAGAAATCTCGGAAAATGAGAGTCCATACCTGTGTAATTGTAAGATGTTATGTATTGACGCCTATTATTCAGCCCTACATCAAAGTTAAAGTACAGAGTTTTCACGTAATCTTGTTTCACGGATACCTAAAACAAAAAGAATATTAATGAGCATTTTCGATCGCTCCGCAATATTTGATTTTTTACTTCACATCTTATTATGCTAACTGCATGAGTCTTTTATCATTGACAAAAGATGTCTCATTTTGTAAAGTAAGCACTTTGATTTTGGCTAAGACTAATGAATCGTATATTTTGCGCTATTTTTGAGATTGAAAAAAAATACTACAAAATGGAATGTGGTGTCGAGCCTGGGTTTAGATTCCAGATCCCCCGGTATACGAGCCCAATTCTCTACCGCTGCAACCATCCGTATTGTTAGATTTGTCAGAACTATTTATTAATGCGTGTTTAACTACGCAAGAAAAAAAAAGATTAACACTCTATTTTTTGCCAAGACGATGCAATGTGTGGGAACTTAGTATCTTTTATCATACTAAAAAGTTGACTGTTAATGTTTAATGAGTTTTAATTTAATTAGTAAAACTTACAAATGGTATGAACCAATCTTGTCCCTGTGTTCTGGAACCAAGGATTAGAGTCACGCTTGTCAATTTACCAAGAATAACACGTGATCTAACAGTGAACCGCTGGGTCCTGTAAAGAAAATAAACACCAACAAGTTGGTGAATTGTACATGTTGACAAAACAGTCGATCAGAAAACAAAATTCCATGACATTTCCATGAGTTTTCCCTGACATATGAAGCAAATTTCTAGTCGCGATATCTTGAAAAAGTCTAGATGACAGTCAGCTAGTTGCTACATTTTTTACAACAAGTGGCGGCAAATATATTTTTGCCCGAACGACAATTTTCTCCAAAACTTCAATGATATTTCGAGCTTTTTATTTTGTCTTTCTTCAATTATCCAGGACATTTCTATTACTTTGAGGGTCAATTTTGGAATTCCATGACATTTCCATGTATTTCCCACACGGTAATAACCTATTTCTGGGTCCGGCAGCGAGGCGAGGTGAGGATTTAGACCCCTGATTTTGAAACATAAAATAAATCGTAGAATGTCAAAATGTTGGATACCATCCCCGCCATTTTTAGATCGTTTCACCTTTTTGATTGATAAAGCTGCATCCAAGGTCACATACATCTTAATAATGCAACTTTTTTTTTACACCGACGTATTCTTTTCAATTGTTGTCGGTGGCAATTTTTAAACCGATATTTTTTGTCCAAAGAGTCCGTCAGCGGTGGTAAAAAAGATTTACATTAATATTTCAAGATCTCGAAAAAATATGTCGGTTAGGTCCATAAACCAAGGAATAAAAAAAACCTAGTACAAACATTAACGACAATTGAATAGTGCAAAATATGATTCAAATACTGAATCACATTTTGCACTATTAAATTGTCGTTCTTTTTCTACTATGTGCAAAATTCGATTCTAACTTAGAAATATTTTACCTCGTGTAATTCTGAAAGTTGATCCCTGTCAATGGTTGAATACCGCTAGTCCCACCAGTACCATTAATAATCATAAACAAGGTTCCGAGTAAATTATATTCGGTTGATTGATCATATAAAATAACTTCGTACTCTGCAAATAGACAGAATCGACAATGTTAAAAAAATTAACAATTTCAAAATAAATATTAATCTATTTTTGATGAAAGCAAGATTCATACTGGTGTACCGTACCAAACGCTTTGGTTTGTTTTTGGCTCTCCACAGCGATTGCCCCACCGGCAAGCTAGCCCTCATCTGCGTCTTCCATTTCCCTAAAGAGTGCGTGAGGTGAATTCCCGGTCTTAATATCGATAGCATGCGTCCACCCAGCGGCAGGATTCTTGCGCTCGACAGGGAGCTTTCCGACTCGAAAGGGTCGCCGAACGATTACGTGATCACCGAACACGTATCGTGATCACCACTCGATTGGGCAAGCTTAGTAGAGTTTGTCATGCCAGGCAATGCATGACGTAGTTCTGCGAATTGAAATGGGCTCATCCTACTATAGATGATTGATTAACCCGTTCCAATGAACAGATACTACAGCTATGTCAGAGATCCGTGGTCTTCCACATGCGGAACGTCGCAACTTTGTCCTCACAGTTCCCCCTCAAAGACAATATCCAATAGTGACTCGTGGAACGGCGATAACCTCTGAACATATACTACACTTGATCTTAGCCAATAGGCCGATGCGTTGATTTTGGCTTATGTCCATGCCCTGAGTACAACAAGGTTATTTTCACGGCTGTATTATGATTTTCCCATTTTAACCCATTACCCCTTGAAGATAAATTAATAATATTAACCTGCAAAAATATTGAACCATTCATGATCAAAATATGGTGTCTCGAATGAGGCACATGTTTTAAAACCTTTACATAGTTTTTTCCTAACTTCATAAAAGCAGTACGTTTCAAACAAATCTTGACACCAATTATTGCATTCTTCAACAGTTGAGTCGTTCTTCGAAGTTAAGACATTATCTTGAGTACAAACAGAAAAATTGCCCGAGGGGACCGAGACTATTTTCGTTGGCCCTGTAATTTAATAAAAGGAGAAACGTTACTAAAACAAAGATGGTTAAAAGGAGAACAACAAAATACACGTGTGTTTTGCGGATAACTAGGAAACCACAGAGGGGTTTCGTACATCCAAGGGCATTTTATTCCATCAAAATAACATACTGGTGAACGCTTACTTGTAGCCTCGGAAAAATATTTTTAAACGTACAGTTAGTTAGGGTGTTCCGGGCCGCCTTTTATTTAATGAGTTATCATACCAAAGAGATGCGACCTGGTGACAAACCAGTGTATAGGTTGTAGACTCCATCCAACATTTTAGTATAATTTTTTTTAAATAGTATTCCGCTTCATCATCTAATTTTGAGAATTTGCAGACCTCTATTTTGGGGGGTTCCGGACCAGAAGCAAAAATCACCCTGCAATTACTCAAATCTGAATCCAAAATGGTATCAAAATGCATCGGAAGTATTATGTTTCTAATTTTTAACAATTTGACTACTGTTTGAACCCAGGGTACATATCGGATATGAGAGAGAATCCACCAGAAAATATCCCCTAAACTCAACTTTTTGTGTTAGGGCCTGATAAATTATTTGTCTCAAAGAGCAAATAGACGGTCCTGGGTGGCCCAAGAATGGATGAAAATCCTATTATTTACATTAAATGAACCAATATCTTTATTTTGGTATATTACAAGCCATACTTAGGAGATCTTAGGAGCTTTTTGAAAACCCACTTACTGGGTGGCCCGGAATCCCCCAACCAACATCATCTTTGAAACTCTAAAATAGTCAAAAGGTTATACTATACTATAATCGTCATTAATACTTTGTACCCCCTGGAAATTTCATTTTAAGCGTTATCGAAAAATCGGTACCAGGGTTCGGCGAATAATTGATTATTAAATATTGATTAAAAATGAATATATTTTAATATATTTCAATATTTAAGAGACCAGGAAATAGCTTAGTTTGCATTCTAGTCAATAATCAGTCAATGCACGCCAAAAGATATACAGCGTGTCCGAATAAAATGTGTAACAGCCAGATGACGTCATACTGTGGCTCAATTATTAACATTTTTATAATTGGAAAAAAACTAGAAAAAATGCATTTGAGAGCATGGTCTACTCTCTCGAATAAAACAGATTTGGTGCAGATCGGTTCATTATACGATGATTCTCCGAAAAAAACCTCTGGTTTCATTTTCCCCACCCTAAATCCCATACTAAATCGATCGAGAGAATGCTATTTTCAATCACTCTAAAATTAATCTGGATAATAAATTTAAATAAAATGAATAGTAAAAATCCACAAACATTTTTTTCTCCGAGACAGGACGTTCATTTATAATGGGATTTACCTCCTACTGGGGAAGTTTAACTTTTTGGTCCTTTGGGGAAATTGATGTAGCTCAGTAGACAGATGAGCACCAAATTTGTTTATTTGAAAGAGAAGAACATGGCCTCAGACCACTATTGCATATCTAGTTGTTAGTTTCGGAGAAATGACCCAGTCGGAAAAAAATTAATAATTGAAATTAAAATGCACCCCTGATATATGTTGTTGAATAGATAGAATGTATTATCCAATTAATGGATTAATATGTTGTCTACTTTTGAATAGATAGAATGTATTATCCAATTAATGGATTAATATGTTGTCTACTTTGTGACCGAAATTTGTACGAAGTGTCGTAAAACCAGAGGAGTGACGTCATTCGTGTGAAAACCCGTCTGATTCGCGATTTCTGCCGAAAAAGCACAAGAAAATCAACATAATTTTTTTAAGAGGCTTTTTCTCAAAACGACTAGGAAGGGCCTAATGTTTTTTTTGATTTTTTGGGCAGCCAAAGACTTGTCCTACAAAAACATATTAGTGGCAGTCCCATTGAATCGATTTTTCGCGTTTAAAAATTAATGGGTACTACATATAGCTAACGTATACTAAATTCAATTGTGGTTTGATGCCACATGTCCTCTCTAGTGATCACTAGCAGCGTTATGCCCAATTCATAATTAAGTCACAATATGACGTCATCTGGCTGTTATACATTTTATTGGGACATTCTGTATAGTAACCAATACTTACAATTACGGTTTTGCTTTTCACTGCAGTTTAACCGAACAACTCCAGAATTGCTGCAACCATGAACGCCGAACTCCCCCATTGGGCAAAACGAAATATCAGATTCGTTCCCGATGCAGTTAACATTACTCAGAAGAATTGACCGAGGATTATCCATGTCCGAATACGTAGTAGAGATAGTACCAGATTCATAGCCGATTGACCTGTGAAAAGTATACAGACGTACTTAAAAAACTGGCAATCTGGATATTAAATGTTTAAAGTCTATCTTCTCAGTACCGTATCCAATGACCTTTGACGTCATGTGTCCATGATCACTTGATAAAAATCAGACTCAAGACCAGTTGTAGGAATTGTCCAAAAGATTTGACCTTTGATGTCATGTGACCTTGACCTTGACATGAGATTCAAAAATCATGATCAGATAGTTTGTCTGTTTTTTTTGTCCATATGACAGACGAATCGCTTTCATTCTTTCAGAGTAGATGCTTAGAAAGCTGTTCTGGACACACAGACGTCAAGACATGTACAAAGAAATGTACGATAGCCGTCGGCTGACAAGTTAACTAATATACCAGTGAATATACATACTTTTTATTCAAACTTTATTAATTTGAATTCCATTTACAATAAAGTGCAAGCACTTATCTGTTGTATTTCAAACCAGTATATTATAACTAAATTAATCTTGCTTAAATGACACTTATTCCGATAAAACAGGGATATATGTTTTCATCTGTCTGAAATACATTTATGTTAGATTTTGCTTGCGTTCTAACGTTCTAACGATTATGCCACCGCACACCAGAAATTTGAAGCGTCGGCGTTCTAACGTTCTTGCAATTATGCGAATTAGTGTTGGTTAGGATTACAAGTTTGATGTTTGCTGCGTTCTAACGTTCTAACGGACCAGTGTGCGGTAGGCTTAAGTCAACTTAAATGAATTACCTCAGTAACGGTTGGTTGTATGTCATAAATTTAATACAGACATCAAAGAATTTCACAAAAACGTAAAAGACCTCCCTTCCCGACAGGTTTCGAAGTCATGTTCTATTAACGTACCTGCACGCGACATTAGCAGATCCTGGTGTGAAACCAACAGAACAGACATTTCCCCATTCTTGTATACTTGCAGCATACACCTCAACTGCTTTAGTAGATTGATTTAAACGAATTTGAGTTATCTCAGTATTGCTAGGAGTAGCTAAAATGTAAAACGATAAATTTTAAGAAATTAAGAAAGTTCAAGGAGTTCTGTAATTTAGACAGTTTCATTATAATTATAATTTTCGATTGCGGGCGCGATTTTTTTAACGCGATTTCAAATAAAAATTTGAATACCCCTTTAAAAAAAGGTTAAAGGATTTTTTGAAAAATTCCGAGTAGTTTTAATGGATTTTAAGGCGTGATGGAAATTCTGAAATTTCAAGGTCTATTTTAATATTGTCCCTGCTTCCGGCGAATCGTATATTTCGCGAAGACCAGACATTTTTTTTTTAATTGTAAATTATTTTCAGAAAATTTTGTTATAAAATATTTACAATATTTACAGGTAATTAATTAATAATTAAAATTGTGCATATGATTATATTAATACGAAATTACCCCCCCCCCCCCCAATCAAACACCAAAATCACTAGATTTTAAAAAAAATTAACTAAAAACTAAGTTCTGATTCTTTGCACAGATTCTGGGCCACGGATCTCCTAAGGTCATCCCAGGCCTGTGAATGCAAAATCTAACTTAACATTTAGTTTTTTGTAAATGCTGCATCTCTGTGTCCTCTGTTTTATAAATTGTTTTAGATGATCAAAGACAGGAATGATTCCACGCGGACAACGCAGATGTTGTATCCGTGTGACAGTTGCCTTCTCTAGTATGGCGCAATAGTCTGGTGTGTACACGGATTTAATTAAAAAAATTCATGTCGAAAGACACTTGATAGAGATCTTGATAAGTGCGTTGCACTTTTTTGTCGATCGACTCTTTAAAGAAATAAAGTTTTTTAATAATAATAATAATTATAAGATTTTGTTATGACTATAAAAATAATCATTTTTTTATCGAACAAGAGGCCTATTAAAGTGGTTTAAGTTAATTCCTAATTAATTCTTAGCCAAATACGTTTTATATCCATACAAGCCGAAAAATATATAAGAGCCTTACTTACCTTGTAAACATTTGACAGCTGCTTGATTATCTGTACAATAATCTTGAGAAGGAGGGGTTACCGCATTCCATTGACATCCCAGAATACTCTTTTCTGAACCTATGCAAGTCCATTGTACTTGCGAGTTTACTATTTTGTCACTGTTGGTATTCAGACCATATTTATGATTCATTAAGGCAATACCATATTCAAATCCTAACATTCGACAAACAACTGTTGCCGCGTTTTTATTCCATCCATAATTGCATAGAGTATTCCATTTTGAGTTATAGTATAGCTCGAACCTTCCTTCACTTTGACCCTTGGCACTGCCGTTCATTAAGCGAGCACCAACAATGACGTCATCAGGCTCTGCAACATAGATAATAGGGGATATTTAATTTTTCTTTGCGCATTTTTGGCGCACAATTAAATAGAGCACTAACAGAGATATTGTCACGAATTCAAATACATATACATTCGACGGGCATTCGACGGGTGGAACTACAACCGACTTGCACCTTTTTTGGCATTCGTTTCGATTAGTTTATAATTTTATGTCTATCTTAATTAGATATATATCCTACAATTATGGCATAATCCAATCGAGAGAGAAAGAAATTACACTAAATCAAGAGAGAAAGAAATTACACTAAATTTCATATTTTCCCATGTCAGGATTCGAACACCTGCGACCTCAAGAACCAAATCTCCAGCACATAACGACTAACGCCTTAATCTACTGAGCCATCCACAAAAAGGATCGTTCTCAAGTCAGAGTTATGATTACAGTCGTTAATATGCACCCGGTCACAGATTATTAATTTGGACGTAGGAAACAAATTGAATTTTCCGTGTTGAATTAGATAGATATATATCCTACAATTATGGCCTAATGAAACTATACTAATCCCATCGAGAGAGAAAGAAATTACACTAAATTTCATATTTTCCCCTGTTTAGCTAAGTAGGTTAAGGCGTTTGTGCTGGAGATTTGGTTCCTGAGGTCGCAGGTGTTCGAATCCTGACAGGGGGGAATATGAAAAATTTAGTGTAATTTCTTTCTCTCTCTCGATGGTTTCATTAGGCCATAATTGTAGGATATATATCTATCTTATTCAACACGGAAAATTGTGTTTATACAATTCAGTCTATCTTAATGATTTCCAAGTATATTCAAGTAGGCCTATGTTTTATCGAGTTGTCTTGTATATATTCTTTGTAGATACATTGTATAATGCAGGCCTCATAGCCATTTTTGCTTTCTAAATTTTAGGATTTTAGGAGATTTGTTTTTAATTTTAGGAGATTTTAGAGCAATATTTTAGGAGATTTTCTATCAACTTATATGAGGTTTTATGATAATATGGGTGAATTTTCTAAATAATAAGTCTAATAATTTTCCTAAGCTACAAACACAATATTTTTGCTTTACAATTAAATCAATGCACCTAATTCATTAGAAGACTCTAACAATAATATTGCTTTTCATTTTTGGCGCACGTCTTTGCACAAATAAACCTAATGCCGAGCGAAATTTTTTAACATTTTCTTTCTCTGTATTACACAATGTTTATCAAATTTTTTGAGAAAAATAGAATTTTAGGAGATTTTCGGAGAAATGGTCATATTTTAGGATATCCTAACATTTATGGAGAGCTACAATGTAGGAGGCCTGATAATGCAGTATTCGCACACGAAAGACCCTTGTATTTTTTGCATATGGCAATAAAGTATCATATCATCAAAAGGAAATTCCTTTACCTGCCTTTACCACAATGCTTTAAAATCGAGATGGCCCCTCCTCTCGAAATACACTCAGATTTGTGCGTTTTTGTAGATTCGAATTAAAATAAATAAAGTTTAAATAAACTTACGAAATAATCCGTATTCCAAATATTTTGGTGATGGCGCAGTTTTTGTTTTTTTGTCCAATGTTATATCCGATCCAGACCACAGAATACAATATTCATTGTAAAAGCAGTCAAAGACATCTGCTTTATCAGGGTTATGAGGACTTACAATTCTTATCTAAAAAAGAAAATTGAAATACATGTACTATCCGTTATATTTTTTGAATGCATATATACAGAATACACTGTACATTACATAGTTCACGTTTCAACTTGTGAACAAGCTAACGAGATGCAAAATATATGTAATTCTTTCGAAATTCCTGTCTAAAAGTTTTTGTGGACATTGTGTCCGCGGATTAATTCCGCAAGCAAATAGCGGATTTAAACTTTTGCCACGATTTTGAAATGACGTCATTGAAAACCTGATTGGATGAACCTGATTATAGATCAATAGGGTAGATGTAGCACACGCTTACGTTAGTGTTTTTGGATCATCCTACCTACACTATACCATTCTAAATGGTATATCCCCATCTCCAGTTATTTGTCTGGAGATCACAGCGTCATAATTAATAATCACTAGCAGACAATATCTATGCATCGTCCGCTATATTGGAGTTGTTAGCCAATCGGCTTGCTCGTTTCTGTCACGTGTCTTGGAAACTAAGTTCTTAAATACATAATATCTATGTTTTCGAGTTGGTTACAGAGACCAAAGGTTCAGAAATGTTAATTTAAGACCATCTTTGACCTAAAAACATAAATCCTAGAATCATATCTTTCACGTTCCATTCATAAACCATCAATGAACTTGGTATTAAAAAATCAGGAAATGTTTTACAAAAAGTCAATTAAAACCTTATAAATCAAAAAAACATTGAAGTA
>JAUCNG010255519.1:6219-19087 GCA_032353305.1 Cephalothrix spiralis
GGCTCGAAAACTAGGGTCTGAAGGTTGGAAGCCAAAAGTTCCATAAACCTGTGTCTATATGAAGACAAAATCACTAGGGGTATTTTTGACTCCATATTTTTCTTTGAATCTCCGGAGATAATTCAAGGAATGTCTAGGGGCGAATGTACTTAGGGTCAATTTGGTGCTTTATGTATAAATGTTGGTGATCATGCGAACCATCAGAAATACTTCAATCTTCACGTCAAAAAAGTAGTTCTTACCTGCTTCAAATTATAGATGTTTTTCTCCTACCTGGAACAGTGGAACATCCGGCATGGATGACTGTTCTTGCTATTTAGCAATTTCTTGAATGTTGGATTAATTCTTATTTACAGATATCAATGAATGTAAGATTTTCAATGGTGGCTGTGATCAAATATGTAAAAATACTCCTGGTTCATACTTATGCCAATGTTATTCCGAATTTTATCTTCAGGATGATAGAATGTCATGTGCAGGTAAGATTTCCTATCCATGTGATCCATGAATATTTCAGCAAATCCTCGTATGTATATATATAAATTGCTTTTGATGCTTTCGAAGTTCGAGTTCCTATAAATCAACTATTTATGCTTTTAAGGTAAGGATATGTGTGAAGAAAATAATGGAGGGTGTGAACAAGAGTGTATAGGTGTATCCGGAAGTCGAAACTGTTCCTGTAACCCTGGTTACAAACTTGCGACAAATGGGTATTCCTGTCAAGGTACGTCTTTGTTTCCCTATTTTAACTTAGTCACTTTGACTGTTTTGCTTTCATTTTCGCTTAGAATTCACCGTTATGTCTGAATCTAAAATTAATTAGAAATTTATTCAAAATTTTATTTATGGTTCCTTGTTGCTATCAATGTTGTTTTACGTGTGAAAAATTACGCAATCGGACGGAAACATTTTTAATGTAGCATCATATGATGCGGAATCATATGTCTATTATCGTTAGCGACTTAACTTTTAGTATCTTTATCTTTATTTACACTTTTGAAATACAGTGGAACCCCCGATAATGGACACTCACAATTAGGGACAACCCCGGAAGTGGTCCCGGCAGATTAGACTGGTGTATTAAAATGTCTCACAATAAGGTGGTCCCATAGGTGTCCCGAGTTGCGGGGTTCCACTGTATTAGGTGCATGATGTGTCTTTATATTTTAGATATGAATGAATGCTTGGTAAATAATGGTAGATGCTCACATACCTGTGTTAATACAATAGGATCATATCAGTGCCAGTGTCCGAAAGGTTTTCAAGTTGGAATTGACAAAAGAACATGCCGAGGTAATTGTTTTATCACCGGTTTATTCTTGAGGATCGTCTTCGGATGTAGAAAATTTTTGACGTAAACCTTGTTGATGATGCCAGATCTTTAGTGGATGTTTTTAAAAAAATGGGTAACAATGCCCTACATATACAACAACCCATCATTTGTTGGTGGGTACTGGGTAAACATTTAACCTTTCGTATGGTACTCCTGGATATATTTCATGACGAGAGCCACATGCAAGTTAAAATGCGCTTAATATCATTCGAGCAACGCGAGAATGATATTACGTGCATTTCAAGTGCATTTCAACGCCGCATGTGGCTCGAGTTATGAAATCAATCCAGGTGTACCATACATCACGATGCAATAACTGATTTAGCTCACGTAACCATGCTCTTACTAAATCCAGACATGTAATATATGAATGCCAGACGTGTGATATCTAGATAGCTCAAGGTTCGTCTTCAGAGTTCATGATAACTCCCGGATATATCATCCTAAAAATATCAAAGTAAAATACCGCAACGCGAGCTAACATTGAGGATATTTGCATATTTTAACCTTATAATTTTACCTTTTAGATGTTGATGAGTGTTTGAATAATGATGGCGGATGTGAACAGATATGTGAAAATAATGTTGGCTCATTTAGTTGCAACTGTCATCCGGGGTTTTCCAAAGATGGAAACCGTTGTAATGGTAAGTTTTCTATTCCACAAACGCATTTTTACACATACATGTACATGTAATTAGGTTTTATCATTATGACACGAACGCAATTCATTTCTGCTAAAATTGCCAAGAACCGGCATACCCACACAATTGAAAATGTATCGGATTGCCAATCGCCAGCTTTGATTTTGATTCTACAACTTTTTTGTTTTCAGATATTGATGAGTGTAAAGTTGAGAAACCTTGTGAAGGATTGTGCACGAATACTATTGGAACGTACCAATGCCATTGCCCAGGAAACAAAACCCTTGATACAAATGGGAAAACTTGTTCTGGTAGGTGGTATGTCTTTAACTGATAATAATAAAGTATCTTATCGTATTTGTATGTCATAAGCCCAGCAAGGCCGCTTCCGTTTGCACCATAAACATAGCGCAAATAGTGATACATGATGTACAGATCTGGATGGGGAGGCAAATCTGTTACAAACATGTCAACGTAGAAGCAATAGTTTTCTGCTGCATCAGTTGAATGACATATATTTCCCCAAGTTATCTTATAATATATATCCTACATTTTTCTGAAATTTTGTCACACCACACTCGAGTTGTGGAGCACTGTGGTTGTTAAATTATAGATGCGGTTCACCGGGTGTCGGGATTCGAACCTGTGACCTTCAGATTCAAAGACTGTGCTAATGGATTTTGATTATTCTTAATAGGAACAGGAGTTATTGTTAGCAACTTGAAAGTCTCCGTAAATCTTAGTACATCAAAATTTGTTTTTTGTAAACTTTTTTCATAATTTAAATAATAATTAAAACTTGGGAACTTTATAAATTACAGATTTGGACGCTTGTAAGGGAACTTCACATGGATGTCAACAGCTTTGCATATCAGAGCGTAATAAGGGGTTCTGCGCCTGTAATAATGGGTTTGAACTCACATCAGATGGAAAAACATGTCAGGGTAAGCATAAAACCAACGTATATTATTTATAAATACTGTACCCGACATATAAAAAAATTCATTCGATTCTCAGTCTTCGGCCAACTAAAGCCGAAGGCCGAGATCCGAATGGTCAAGAGCTGAAAGTGGCTGACTGCTTTTACCAACTAGCCAGAACGAACTTCCAATTAATTTTATCTCATACTGGGACTCTAGTCAGTACGGTATCGTCCCATACCATTCGCACTGCTCCAAATAATACCAAGAACTTAATTTAATATATACCAGGCGCTATAATTCTGAAACCATTTAACCATTTACTACCTATTCAAAAATCTTTTTAATTGGGACGATATAGCCCCGACCCCAGTGACTTATAAATGCAATTGCTTGAGATATTAACTGCCTGAAAAAACGTCTTTTTTATTCACTGACATTTAAAATTTATCGTTTTTCAGATATCGACGAATGTCAGATAAACAATGGAAATTGTTCTCAACTCTGCGTCAACAACATCGGTAGTTCTGTATGCCGATGTAATAAAATTGGTCACACGCTTGCTGGAGACGGGAGGACATGTATTGATGGGTGCAACCCTAATCCTTGCATCAATGGAAAATGTATTTACACACTACAAAATAAAGGAGCGTGTGACTGCAACGGAACCAGTTTTAGTGGCGAGTTTTGCCAGAGAGGAGAAGTGTATATGAAAGCTCCTCGAGTTCTGAAACTGAATCAACGTAATATCATAACACTTTTTGCAGAGCCGTCTGAATACTTGAAAATCCGCCCGAAAGCTAACCGTTTGGTATTTTCGCCACCAGAAGTTACGATGAGATACCCTCAGAAATCAGTTACTGTAACAGTCGAGCCAAAAGAAGAAGGGAGCTCGTTAATGAACTTGATTCTATCGGGACCTGATGCTGTTAGAAACATTGCAAAGCCAAATTTTGAATTATTTTCTGGCGATGTCTTTACCCGTAATCGTTTACCAAATAAGAATCTCCCGAAAGGTTGTTTCGTGATTGATATCAGTAAATGCCAATACGGAACAAATCAAGTGACATTTTGGCTGTCGTCTACAACTCCTTGGTACTCCCTTAGAATAGACCCTACAATCAAATACACATTTGGAGTTGTATTTGCAGAGAATGGTGTCGTTAGTTTTCCAGTTTCACTGATTGGAATCGAAGTCCAGGATTCAAAAGATAAATTCCACATGGGGTTTGTTACCTCCGCCCAAAAGCCATCTGACGGTAATATGATCAATCAAGACCGCAACCAAAACTGCCAAGAGATTCAATTATCTTCATACGATATTAAGGAACTGATGTACAACAATGCATTTGCGCGTCAATACTTGTTATCACTCTATGAAAGTCTCCCCCCTTGGATCCGCTTAACTGAGATAAACATGTCATTCTTGACAATCTCCGATACAAAGGCAGACATACTCCTTGGCAGCGATGTTCAACAGCTTATTTCATGCCAAGGTGCTCCGTTACATGATCACCAGTACTACAGTGTGTTCCAGTTTCGCTCCGGTTCTGAACTATCAATCTTAAACAAAACTGTACCTCTCGTATCTGACAACCCAGATTTCAAGTTTTGTCTAATCGTAGATTTATGCAAAGATATGGGTATGACGATGTCACTGATGTTCCCACCTGGATCACGTGATATTCTAAAGAACCTTGACCTCCCAGGTGGTTTATATATTGATGTAAAAGGTATTGGCCTGAGTTTAAAGAAAAATTTGAATGTGCAGATACCTTCAAAAAACATACGTGTTTGGACTGGAGATGAAATTATTCCTTATCCGTAAGTTAATTTAAAGTTGTAAAGGCATCACACACGGGGAGGGGGAGTCGGCAGCATTCAAGCCACGTTATTACTTCTTTGAAGAAGAAATAAAAACAGAGCAAATAAATATTGCTAATTGTTATGCCACAGAATCTTTTAAGCTTTCTGGAAATGACTGCCCTTAAGAATTCAACGACGAATAAGGGAGACAAAGTAAGATGGATTTACAAAATATATTTTAGTCCGTCCAACCTTGTTCTCCCAAAGTCACGCACTCATCACCATTACATTTTAAAAGTGATGCATGCCTTATTTAATAATTTATGTCTAAGGGAATAAATGCTGCAACTACACTGTATTTTGCAATCTGTTTAAATAATGACATTTTAAAATTGCTTATTTTAATAGATATTTGCCTGTACATGTGTCTTTTCTTACTAAATACAATTTGATCTTTAGAATCGACACATCGGCGAGCTTTTGGTTATCCGGAGGACTGAAGTTAGATTAAAAAAACATGCAGTTACGTGCTGATGCTGAACTCTATGGTGTTTTTCCATCACCGAAATCGGTAAGTTGAGAAAGCCCAACAAAACGTGCGTGCTCTAGTTTGGTATTTTGGTGATATTTGAATTTCACGGATCACGTTAACCGAAATACGAGTTCACGAACGCCGGATGCCGTGAGCCAAGACGATCCAAGACGTCTGGATACCCAAACCTTAGAGATATATATAATAATATCCTCATTCAATGCCACGACAGTTGGCGATAGAAAAATTATCGAACAATATCGAACGATATTTCTCCAGGTCAAGTGGAAGTTTTAAATATCGTAAAACGAAACCTAGCTTGAGTCATGGGATACTGATATGTTTTTGCATTTTTAAGGGTACAAAACCGTTAAAGCAGGCATTTCGGATACCCTAATCTTAGAGATATAGGCTATATGTATATTTAAGGCAATAAATAGGTGCGAGGGAAAATTTTGCGTTTTTATGGACCCAACTCTTAGTGATTTTCAGAATTTCTTGCCGCCGGTGGCAGAATTGTTGGAAAAATCATTGTGCTGCCACCAAAATTTGATATTAAAAAAACAAACATCTGCCGCCGGAGATGTCACGTTAGTTTGACATACTTTCCATACTGGCCCAAAACATACTTTTTTAATACCCCGAATATATATATGACATATATTTCTTTAATATAATAAGACTACAATACTATAAAATTCCGAAAGAATCCTAAATATTCCAATAAGACAATGTCTTTTACTTTTACGACCATGCAGCCGCTGCAGCTGTGAAGAAATCTGTATTTTTTCTTTTTGATATAAATTATAGTTTTCAAGTTATGTCGATTTGCGCAACTCGGGTCGGAACGGAATATCATAGAATGACGTTAAAACTTTTTGGGTGAATCTTTGCTTATTATTTAAATAACCGTTTAAATAACCGTTTGAAAAATAGAAAAGCTGTTAGCTATGATGTTAACATAGATGTTGTCTTTACATGATGTAAAATTTTGGTCAACAGAATGTATTATACGATAGTAAAATATAATTGAAGCATTAACAGAAGTGAATATCATTTCAGGCGCGTATCCACCACATCCTATTTTTGTAAAACACGTGAATAATAATTTGCTTATTTATGTCACTCCACACTTTTATTAGATTTCTGTGATTGTGTATCGTCAGTATAAATTAGAATACATATTTTTGAATTTATGTTTACTTAAAACCTATGAATTCATCAGGACGATCAAAAATAGCGCCATGGCGGACCTAGAATGATATTCGCCTATAGTAATACGCTTTCACATGATATGGAATTCGATTCCGTTGACATATGTTGTTGAATTTTACACCACGGAAAGTGAACATCTATGTTAACATCATACTAAAATTTAAAGACAACAGCTTTTCTTTTTTTTAAACTACGGATTTTTAAATAATAAGCAAAGATTCAAACGAAAAGTTTTAACGTCATTCTATGATATTCCGTTTTCTGACCCGAGTTGCGCAAATCGACATAACTTTAAAACAATAAGTGATATAATTTTCTGAAAGGAGTACACTTAACACGAGATTTGCTTATTTCGACAAAATAATTGGTATCACTACGCCATCGAAAGTTGTCCTTCGAAAACTAAAAAATGTTATGAGCTAAAAATTTAAATTAATGTCGGGTTACAAAATTTAGCTGTTTACTAGTATTTCGACTAAAAAAACTCACTCGTACCAGAACTCGTCTTAAGGCTTTCATTCCGGAACTCGTGTTTCAAAATCGAACTACCAAAAATTAGTCAATCACAATATTATATTGGCACTTAAAATTGTGACATGCTGATTAATTTCCTTCTTGTTTTTTGAAATTTTGCAGCTTTTAACCCATGTCTTTCTGGAGGAATGGCATGCTTACATGGCTATTGGTGGAAAATTAACACTGAGTTTGAAGTATACAATAAACGGGAAGGAAAGAACTCTAAGAATGAAAGATCTGGTGGTAGCCAATTCAACTGCCTATGCTTCGATAGGTGGTAAGTATATATAGCGAATACATCAGGGGTCAAGAGCCATAAAAAGAGTTACGGCACGACGAGAGCCATATATTGAAATTGACGAGTGCCAATAACTTTTTATGGCTCGAGATCCATAACGTATTGCATGTATTGTACGAATTACCAATAGATCTATGTAATCAATTAATTATTCAACACCACAAAAATATAGGGAGGTTAGTATAAATATAAGGTTAATCCCTTTTTAAATGCAGGCTAAAATGAAAGTGTATTCCTGATATATATGTACCTAGATATAATATCAATTTATTAAAATGAAATCTTAACGTAAAGATAAAGGTTTTTTTGCTACAAAGTTTTGATATTCTTTTAAAACCCAATCGAGTAATTCAACCATCCTGAACCGAAGTATCGAAAAGTAATTTCAAGTTAATCGTAAAAATAAATTGCTTTGAAAAGGAGGTACTTGATTTCTAACGCTACCGCGTGCCTAATGACTACGGACACAGCCGAATACTCTTAACTAATAGGCATCATAACAAAATAAGCGTCCGAATCCGCAGTTACTTGATGTCACCGCCTTAATTTCAGCTCCGACATACACGCGGACTGTGTCGACGTCATTTTTTTTGGATGAGTTGTGATCACAAAAATATTCGTATTATGTTATGCTATGCCTACTTAGATTTGTAAAAAGATTATAAAAAATACCGATTGTGATAATTTTTTTACTAACATGTATCTTTAATTTTTAAATATACACTTTGTATGATTTGTACAATACAACATGTGTGTGAATGGGTACGTACGCAGACGTACGTGCTTAATTATCTTTTTTCTATTCTAGGACTCCAAGAACGCAAAGTCTGTGCTCCAAGAGCAAACCCATCAGGCATATTTTTTACTTTCGACCTAAAGATCAATCCGTTTGCTGGCATTCCGTTTATTGGTGAATATGCTTATGTAAACCAGCACAAGGCGTATGCTTTCCTTATGTATGACCCTTCTAATGCCATTAAATCTGCAAAGCCTATCAACATAGCTCGCGATATTTTGGACTTGAAGAATCGGGCCGCACGTATTTTGAATTCAATTAAAAAGAATTCGCAACAACTCTTGGCAGAAGCGGAAAACCAAGGGAAAACCTTCCTCAATTCTCTGGAAGATTGTGTTGATGTGCTGATATCGAGCATTGAAAAAATTAAAGACGCGAAAGATTTCGATTTAGAAAAAATTTCAACTGTGCTAACTCAAATTAGTCAATTGAGCAAAAAGGTAAAACTAGCGTTTAACTATTTTCTTGGTCATATGAAAATACAAGTTAAGGAAGCAATGAAGCGTGTATTAAATGACATAAAAGCTGAAATAGATGATATCAAAGATCGTATTGAAAACCTTCAGAGAAGGATACTTGGTCAAGTTACGGCGGCTATGTCACAGAATTCCGGATGGGGCTTAAAGTATCGTACATCCTTTGGGATCTATGAACTTGAATTTGCATCAATAGAATTAGAATATGTGTATTCAGCCGACTATCTTGGAAAATGCAATCGATATAAATCAGCATATGAACTTTTAAAAGGTGAACCCGCGCTCCGAGGATACGGTTTGTTTACGTTTAATTACAAGATCTACTGGTGGCTAAGTGTTGATATTGGTCGTGGACTAGAAGTCGCTTACGGCAGGGAAAGTGAAAATTTTATCCTCCGTTTCGTCGGACGCATTAGTGCTTTGTTTGGTATCCTCGATGTTCAGACCGATTTTTACATCAGCAAGCAAGGACTAACTACTGGGACAGAGGTAAAAGTTTGGAACTTATTTAGAGCGAGGTTTGGGATTTCCTCAAAAGTAAATGTGCCATGGAAGAAGATGAGTCTAAAGGCTGAAGTCTTATTCCTTCCTGGTCCAGATAGTTCCTTCGAAGGTAGTTTGAGCGAAGCAGTAATAGATGTCGCTAAACGCGTTGGTAACATTGCAAACGAGAGATTAACACAAGCGCAAGAGGTTGTTAACAAAGCAATAGAAAAGTTGACAAAGGCTCAGAATTGGCTTGATGAGAAAAAGGCGAAATTTGATGGCGCCAAGAAGGTGTTTGATTCAGCAGTCGCGAAGTTGAAAAAATTTGAGCAACAGGTTGAAGATCTGAAGCAACCGTATCGGAATGCCATCGCAAAACTGGAGCATTATCAAGATAAAGTAAACCGTCTTTGTAAAATAAGAAACTGTCGCCCGATTTGCATTCCAGGCATAAGATGCAGGTTTAAGTGTAGGAGATGGAGATGTAGCTTAAGATGTTCAAGAACTAGTTGCATGATCAGATTACCTAATATTCCCTGTCTTGTGGCTAATTACGTATGCCGTGCCGTTCGAAAACTAGCATATATTTTTCTTGGTGTTGCTAAGGCAATTGTTCGTGTTATAATGCATAGTTACGATGTTGCTAGGGGCTTTGTTCGAATTGCAGCCGTTGCAGTGGATATTTCTAGAACAATAGTTGATGTTGCCCTTCTTCCTTTTGATATAGCTAAAGTTATTGTTGAAGCTTTGAAGGTACAATTAAAAGCTGTGAATTTAGCGATAGAAGGAGTTAAATCGGTAGTCAAAGGCGCGATGAAGATTTTTACTTTCATAATGAAAATGCTATCGGTTGATATCAAGAAATGTGGTTTTTCAGCTGAAGTTATGTACGACAGACATGTTTTTGACGTTTCGTGTGAATTAAACATCTTCCAAACTGGCTGGCACACAGCTAGTTTACGAATTAATTTCAAAAATCCGATTGCATCAATTTGGGAAGCTGCAAGAAAAATCGTCAAAGGACTAGTTAAATCTTTAGGATTTATTCGAAGAATGAAACGAAGTGTGGAATATGCAATGTTCGTTGAGGGCAATGATATAACTGATCTTTACACTAACCGCACTGTCAACATCACTGATACCTTGTTCATGAACGGTAATGAAACAATCGATGATTTTGATACAATATCAGAATCGGTTTTCCGTATAGCTTACTCTAAAGAAAAATGCAAGGATGTCAAAGGAACTTTAACATATTTTAATGTGGCCTTTGACGCATTACACGAATCTGCATTGCTTGCTAAAGCTACAGAGGTAGAAGACGACGATATTCCTACAACTGAATTGCCCGAAGATAATATTCAAGTTCATTCCATGGAATCCCTGGGAATTAACACAACAGAAGCAATGGTTGAATACAACATGACGAAAGCTGAACTAGATGCAATCTTGCTTGAGGCAATGAATAGTGAAGAGATACAGGAAGGGTACAAATACACTAATAGTATTTCAAATTATACAGATGCAGATATGGAGGAGGCTGAACATTTTCCTCTTGTTGATCTATGGAAAGCGGATATGGAAAAAAACATGACTGCAGCGGGGATTTCAGCTGACGACTGCCAGAGTTTCGATGACTGTATCATTGTTAGACTTGATGAACTACGTTCTTCCTATGAAGGTGTGGATAAATCAATGCCAAGTGTTGAAAAGATTAAATCATTAATCATTAAACTTGAACGTTTGGTTCTACAATTGATGAAAAGTTCTTCATTAACAAGAAGTGAGGTTTCCCAACAAACTCTTTTGATTAAGAATTTATTGGGTCAAATCGAAGCACTGAACTCATTTTGCATTGAGGCTCCACAGTTTTTGATGTCACCTGATTCAGCATCTGTTCTTGAAGGTGAGACTGTTAAGTTGCATTGCTCAGCAAAAAGTCAACAGCCGATGCCAGCAGTGCGATGGATGAAGGATGGTGTTTTTTTAAACTCTTCTGGGTCAAATGGTTATAATGAGTTTGTGATCAATAATGCTCACGTAAACGATAGTGGGAACTACACATGTGAGTTGCGTAATGTAGTGACTCAAATCAAATCAGACACTGCTATCGTATCTGTTGAATCGAAACCTAGAATAACCAAAAATCCTGGACCGCCTTCAATTATTATACCAGAAGGGGACCCTATTGGAATAAGCCTATCGTGCCTTGTAACCGGAAGGCCTGAACCAAAGATAGGGTGGTTTTTTACTAATTCAAACAACAAAGTAATGAAGTTACCGAAAACCGGAAGTGATTTGAGATTAATGGCAGTGAGCGCAAATTCTGGTTCCTACTGGTGTAAAGGAGAGAATAAAAGAGGCTCGGTTGCGTCTCAGAAGACGAATGTTATTGTTCGACTTGTCAAACTAGGTTTACCAGCCAGTGATATATCGTTCCTATATGTCAATTTGCACAAGTCTTTTCAAAATCGGAAACGCCGTGCAATAAACTCACCTGAAAACAACATCGTAGACGGGTTTATTACGACGACAATGACAGTAGCAAAAAATGATAATACTACTATTGTTAAAATTAATTTGAAAACGAGCAACCAGTCAATCGACCTTACTCTCCAAATTAAGGAAAACACGTTTGACGATCAAAAATCCATTGGATATGTTGATATGGAAAACAAGTTCAAAGAAGCTAAATTGCAGCTGATTGGAGCTTTGAGCCGCGTTCAATTCGCTATACAAGAAGAGGACTTCGTTGTTATTGATGGAAATAAAAAGTTCATGTCTGATAGAGGTCGCTTACGTATCTCTTTGGTATATACACGATGCCCTCCTGGTTATGATATTAGTCAAGACAAATATTATATGTGTGGTAAGTTGCAAGATGATTTTTCTTTTCTTTCACGGTGTGTGAAGGAAAAGGCAACCTGGTTAGTGGTTATATATCTCTTATAACATCGAATCAAACGCTGATGCGAGATCAGAATATATACGAACTACTCCAAAACTAGAGGAACTGCGAGAGCGACCGCTTACCAAAACCTACTGGGAACGATGGCAGCTTGGCACAATAACGATCCCCTTTGGCTCTTCGATAACAGTAGGCTATATATCCCGAGAAAGCGACCATTAAAGTCCATTTAGGGTCATTCCAAAGCCAAACAGTCAGTCAGTAAAATGTAGAATGAAGGAATAAAGGATATAAACTTTGTTTTAAACTTAATTTTTAGAATGCTATTTAATTATTTCTATCATGTTTCAGTGGCCTGCCTAAAGGGATCATATCGAACATCTGATATGGCGTCTTGTGAAAGATGTCCAAACGGAGCATTCACCGAAAACCAAGGTTCTGTATCAAGGAGTTTCTGTTTAGATGCTGTACATGTAACACCTATGGTAAGTTTTTTTAGTTGGTTCGTCGTATTTGATGTTTTGGCGTATTTTTACTTTATTTTTTGCGTGCGAACAATAGCCTGGGCGGTATCGATTAATGTATTAATAATGAAGGATGTACATGGCCATTATCAGGAATCTGTATGAAGTTTTCCGATTTTAAGCCATCTTTGGAAATTGGTCATATGTCGCTCTAATACACCAAAACCAATATATTCCCAGCAGCGCACCCATTCTTCTCTACCCTTAACAAATCCGAGTCGATTCTATAAGATTACCTAACTATTGGTGTTCAATTCTGTAAAAAATTTCGAGATTTTTCACAAACCCGAAGGGTGAGTGAAAAATCGAGAAATTTTTACAGAATTGTAAATTGAATCATCACTAATGTTAGGTAATGTTTATTATTACACTGTATCACGAATTTGATAACTTTTTTAACGTTTTGATGTATTTTTA
>JAUCNG010256631.1:0-12546 GCA_032353305.1 Cephalothrix spiralis
GTGGACAGAGGGGGAGGGGGGGTTAAAAAAACCCGGAAGTAAAGCGGACGTCTTTTATGGACGGCCCCTAAGACCTCGGGAACGAGGATGAGTTAAATGGGTGTTTATACATCGAAACTAAATTTCTGAATAAATATGAGATTTCAAGGAAACACAAAAGAAAATTGTACTGTCAGCCCTTAGTCTGGTTTTTAAGACATCTGTAAAAATGTAGATGACTGTTGGACAAGCAGCTGTTACTACAACCCTATACAATGATCACGAAATGTCCCATATAGAAACATGCAATCTGATAGATGAGTCAACGAGCTGGATACAGGTCCATAAGAGTTTTTAACGATGAACAATTTATGACCAATGAGCATTCGTTACAATACACCAAAGCATTTCGGCCTTCAAAGAGTTAAATCGAAAATGCCAAACATTCGAGCACGAGGTCAAAACTATATATTGCATTTATTCACAGGTCACCAAGATCCAACAAACATTCCGAACACATTTTATCAAGGGCTCCATACTTGATTTTATCTAAAGAGTGATTGACTTTTTTCTTCTGACTTTCCCGAACTCATTATTTTCACCCAATAATCGACATGTAATATGACAACACACATGTCCTTGTAATTTGAACTTATCCCTGACATTTTTCATTCTAATTCTCCCATCCCATAATTAATAAAACAGCACCGCCTGGCGGTAAAATACACTTTAACAATTTCAAAATTTAATATAGGATTCGCATTTCAAAGGTACATGAACAATATTGAACATTGGGACCAATTGCATGTATACTAATATCGCACGGAGTTACTCTTCCTCAATTAAGCTCAATCCATATATCATTAGGAAGTCCTCTGATGTACTATGGGGGAAGCAACAATACATCATATAATTGCTACGACTTTCACTTCCGGTTATGAGCAAATCGATACCAGTAGAAGCATGCATGAGAAGCATTGAGCTTCAATGAAATGCAAACAGCCACGATTTGCGAACCCAATTCCAATCAGAAAAAATACGGAGAG
This sequence comes from Cephalothrix spiralis, assembly GCA_032353305.1. Classification (NCBI taxonomy): domain Eukaryota; kingdom Metazoa; phylum Nemertea; class Palaeonemertea; order Archinemertea; family Cephalotrichidae; genus Cephalothrix; species Cephalothrix spiralis. The sequence goes on from JAUCNG010256631.1 coordinate 1,026, forward strand.
TTTGCATTTTTAGCCCCCTAGCGGAAACAATTTCACTCTCAAATTGGCTGTATAGGTACACACTAAAATTATAAAATCTACATTTTTAACGTAATACAAATGGATAGTTCGTAATTAAGTCATCGTAAAATTCAAATAAGTTTTTGAGCGACATACTATGGGAGAATCCAAACTGGCAACACTTATTTAAGCAATGGAGAAGGAAATCAATGGCAACACGATACCCATTTTTAGTGTAGGCAACGATTTTATGACATTTCATAGCTTATCGATAAAGATATCAATTCTACATCAATGAAAGGTGTTTCGAACGAGAAAAACGGTAAAACATACGTAATATTTAATATCTTTTTTCACAGAGATTATTGCAAATAATCATCTCATTTTAGAACCAATATTCGTGTTTCATAGAAATAAACCACAGCCAAATTGAAATTATAATTATGCGCGCCTCGACTGTCCGTATTAAATAATATTGCGGATTTGTATTTATCACTACTATACCATCAGCAGATAGTGCTTAAAATACAAATCGATACCGAAGAATCAAAATCTAATATGTTTGGCGATTTTGCAGTACTGATAACATGTTATCTTTAGTTCACACTAGATAACAAATCAATCATAAATATGCGAAACAATTTTTTGCAAGCGGATTATTTTATAAAATTCAAAAAATATATAAAAATCCCTGCCCCTATTGGCAAACCATAGTGATCACGTAGCGACAGAAAGCGATCGAAAGTGTCCCCGCCTGAGATGCATAGCACCGCTTTGAGCGATCCTAGCGCTAACGCTTAGCAGCGCTATTTTGACATTTCCCGGCACTCCCATCCCGGTGCATAATAACGACGAATCCAACTATAACTACATGTACACAATAACGCTATACATACCTTATTCATAAAGATGGCTTTTAAAAAGGCCAAAATACATGAACATCGGTCCATTTTTCGAAGTCAAAACTGATCAAAAGCCGTATTCCGTCGGACCTAGTTTGTTCGACGGTTAGGCGGGCCAATATTGGCCCGGTATTTTCTAAACGATCCTAAAATAGCGGGCCAATATCATGAATATGGCATTTGAATCACATTGATAACACAATGGAAAACCATGATATAGGGTTGTATATATACACATGATACAGTACTCATGAAATAATTCAATCATCAAATCTCAATAATCACGAAATTATTCAAACATAATAAAACATTCATGCATGCAAGACAATATTAAAATTAGCTAATTGATTAATACATGAATTAAAATGACTTTCAAATTCGCTATCCGACATTTATTTGCAAACATCACTTACCAAATTAAGCAAATGGAATACTGTTAACCTCAAACCGCTCGCGATAACAAATCAAAAAGGCAATTGAATCCTTCCGTGCGATGGAATGTTAACCAAAAACCTTCAACACTTGACCTTCACCATTTACGATCCTCTTAGAAGAGAGTCTCCTCGATGCATCTACTATTTTCCATAACGCGGACGGTATTGCAACCATAGCGACACCAATCAAATAGCTTCTTCATTCACAACTTGATTCAATATTGCTAAAAATCATGTTGAGCCAATTATAGTACTATTTCCTGTTCTAAAGGAGAAAAAAGTAACAATCAGCTGTTATCATTTTCTGCCTTAACGTCGTGAAGAGCTACCTTTACATCGTCACGTGACCATATCGATGACAGTCAAGAAAGAACGCATCGATAAAACCTAAACATACGACAAAAAAGAAAACTAACAATTTCATCCTATAATATACGCAAAATAAAATAGCGCCTAGGGCCTACGAACTAAGTAAGCCTACGAAAACAATTTCAACTATACAATTGGACGGAATATTTGGCAAGGGCTGAAATGGTACAAAAAATGACGTTGACCACCATAAACTGTAGGGGGTAGATTTTATGTTGTGCGTGGTGAAAATGGGCTTGTAATATATCAGAATGAAGATTATGATGATTGAAGTACGTCCCAGCATTTTTTTGGATTTCAAGCCCACCGCGATACTAAACAGCTCTATCTTTATCTGAGGATAATTTAATTTGAATATGGTACGCTGTACAAAAATGGCGGATAAGAAACCTAAAACGAATTTATCCTTTCAAAAGTGGCAAACGATGCATCATGCATGCCTATACAGCGTTTTTGTCGTGACCATCAAAAACAGGCAGAAACAATCCCTAGGGTAGTGTAATACACAGTGGTTGGATGGAGTTGCTCATAGTATTGCTTGTTATATGCCAAACACATAAACACATTAGTTTTGCATTTTAAGGCCAATGCCGCATTACAGCGACAACAATTTTTGATGACTCAAAAGATGGCGCTGTAATGCACCATTGACTTTAAATTGCGAAACATATGAGCTGTATTCAACATAAGCTTTATTTTGATATATTACAAGCTTTCACCTCTGGGCAACTCCAGCTCCATCCAAGGGGCGCTTTTTAATTTCAGCTTTTGTACAATTTTTGAGCCCTTTCCAATTTTCCTATCAAATTGTACAGTGCATGCATTACATTCCAGATAAAAATCATCACTCAGTTTGAAACTGTTACTGTAAATTGAACATCATGTCTTGACATTCAGTGTAAATGTTTTTTCCAAAGTCTCTTTATCAGCTTGCAACGAAGAGAATTCTTTTGAAGTTAACTTTCATTATAGAAATAAACTCAAAAACCGATAGACTGACGTCTCTGACTACGGTAAAGAAATGAAAGATTCTAATTACCTTTTTTGATAGCGTACCAAAACCGAAATACGCGTTTCACTGGCTTTGGTAATATAATTTGTATCGACCGGTTCTTCGTCGTTTAACGGTAATTCTCAAAACGGTCGTTTTCCTGAGAAATCCCAAGAAATCCTGGACAACGTTACACTTCAAATCACTTGTACGGTGTACCTCAATTGAATTTAACTGAAACACTCAGGACATTTATTTTTATGGATTATCTATCAATCTAGTTAAGTTTAACTTTTAAAGAAGATGCTGTAAGACTGTGAACGATTCTTAAGCGGCGAAGAAATTTTGAAGAGATTTCCGATTACCGGTTAAAAAAACTAAAATTATTACTTAAGGCATTGATTTAAAATAGCTATTGAAACGGGCAACAGTTTACAACACAAAAGACAATACGTCTTCTTCCGACAAAATGGCTGAAATATGAAGGAATTTCCATCCCCAAGGGGAAACAAACAAGTACGGGTTCGAATCTCGAGCGAGCTTCTTTCACTGTGCGAATATTAAATCATAGCCCTGACAGTCATAATAAACCCTTTTAGATATTAAAGGTGTCTTGTAACTTTATGTCATCACCTTTTTGTGTTTTTGCTACCTTAAAAAGGAAGCAAATCGAAAGTCAAGTTTCAATCAAAGCCACAGCGAAGATCCAACAGAGATTTTAGCACCCTCTAGAACTATAGGCACTTGGTCTAAGGCAAATATCTTAGAAGGGCTATACTTAATGCAGTCATTAATGGCCTCAGTAGAAAAGTGCTTTATAGATATATTTGTCGACATAGTTAACATCCTTGTAGTCGACCGGAACCGGCGTGCGCTGGATAGCGCGCGGTTATTGAAGTGCTGAAGCCCAGAAGACAGAAGTAGTACTGAAGCCAAGAAGAAAACTATTAAATTTTGGATATTATTGACCAGATTATTCAGCTGGATTATTGAATTTATTAATGATTACATTTACACTATTTATCATCATGATTGTTTATTACTCGGATCATCCGCAGTACCTTCCGTCAACACCCTATCTTGCATTGCCTTCTGCATCTGTCTAGCCTGAAATCTCTCCTGTGTCCATTTATATCTGCAAACAAACCAGGTACTAGCCGTAACTAATGCATATCCTCCAACGCCAAAATTAGAGGCACGCCGCGCATTGCTCGTAACCATAAATGCAGCCACACCAACAGCCAAGCCACTGCTGATTCCTGTCAATAGTGACTTCCTCATGCATGGAATCTTGGTAAAACCATCAAACCAGCCTTTTTTCTCTGTTTCTTCTTCGAAGGGTTGGTTTTCGTCACTCTAGAAGTGTAAAGATACGCTTGTTAAGATTTCTTCAATTTTTGACATCATATTTTAATACATGCTTCCCAATCAGTGGGCTTAACAGCAAGTTAGGTGTGAAAAGATACGCTTGATAAGATTTCTTGACATCATATTTTAAGATATGCTTCGGATTGCTTCCCAATCAGTGGGCTTTCTTTCAAGCACTCCAGAAGTCGAAAGATTTCTTCAGTTTTTGATATCATATTTTAACACATGCTTCCCAATCAGTGGGCTTTCAATAACTGTAGTCTTAAAATACGCTTGATAAAATTTCTTCAGTTTTTGCCATCATATTTCAAATCAGTGCATAAAGACATGTTACTTAAGAAGTCTAAAGGTACGCTTGATAAGATTTCTTTAGCTTTGCCATCATATCTAAAGAGACTTCCCAATCAGTGTATAAAGAAATGCTACCAAATAACTGGACTTTCAAGCACTCTAGAAATAAAAAGATAAACTTGATAACATTTCTTCAGATTTTGACATCATATTTCCGTTTTTTTTCAAAATAAATAATCTAGATTTTCTGATCCTAATAATACTAGCAAAATGGTGGATGGGTAAAATTTCCAAAGTGGACTTTTTTTGAGGAAAGGTGGGTCAAGGAGATTTAACAAGGGCATTTAACAGGATCCATGAAACAAAATTTCGTTGTGAAATTTGCAAATTCATTATGGGGGGTTGTTGGTACCTAAAGTAGTTTTTTCTACCCCCCCCCCCCTGTTTGATTTTTCTCCTATTTTAGAAACAAAGAGGACGTTGATATGCAGTCTAAGCATTTGATAGTGTGAAGTCAAAATGTTCATGGTCCCCTCTGACTGAGGGTCCATAGGACACTGATGCCATTTCCATTAAATTCAAAATTTCCGATACCTTATGAATTATGAAGACAACATCGAATACATGCACTTTCATAATTCCTGCAGTCATTACCAATGTCAATGTATATGTATATAAATTCTGTCCTTTAGTATCTCTTGATTATAAATTCACCCAGGTATATTGATTCCAAATATTACAGATATCAAATCAATAATTTTCCCATCTAGAGTATAAGGTATCATGCGAATCTTCATATGTATTGCCAACGATGCGGAAAGCAAATATTGGTAAGCAACTTCCTGGTCCATTATTAAAACAAAATTAAGCACTATATCACATTCATTCATAACAATATGGAATCAATCTGTGATATTAATAATAGTACTCCCTGCAACGTCATAGTACTCCCAATGTCATGAGCTGAAACAATTGGTGCAAAACAGTATGACAAACCAAGAACTTTTTAACGTAATATTAACAAGGGGCAATCATGGAAAAACTTTGCATGAACTAGGCTGAAATCAGTTGCAAAATGGGTTTTGGTACCCACCCTCCCCCTAAATTTGGACTTTTGCAAATTTTTTCCACTATTTTAGGTACCCACCACCCATTTTGCAATTTTTTCCCGTTTTTCATTTTTTCCAGCTAATTTTTGACCACGCAGTCCATTATTTTTACACACTTTGCAAATATTTTTCTGCGCACAAATTTTTCTGCCAAAATTTTCAAAACTTTTCCAGCACGCGCATATTTTTTCTACAAATTATGACCAACCACCTAATTTTTGCCATTTTGCGACTAAAAAACCCTTTTATATGGTTCATTATGTTGTTTTTAAGTGTCACTTACATGATTTAGAGTACAATAACAATGGAAAACAGTCGAGGAACAAATTTGCAAAGTTTGGAAGAAAACATACCATTTCGGCATTTTCTATAATCACCCACCCCCGGCCTAGGTCATGCAAATTTAAACCATACTACTACTATTCATATTCTGTTGAAACAAATCCGCTGGTCAAAACCAAACAACAAAAGAAAAAACTTTATGAAAGGCCTTCTTAGTTGAGTTCTAATGTATAAAATATCCAGACTGACCACTCACTCATATAGCTACACAGGAAATTTTGGTGTGCAACCTTCAGGCCCTTGTTTTCCCCCAATCGAAAATGGTATCTTATTATTACATTGGGCCATGAGATCAGCTTTTGGGAACCTTAAATTTTATTTTTTTTAATTGAAAATTTGGAGGCACCAAAGTGAACTCGACCCTTTCGAAAATATAAACTTGAACCTAGAATTTCCATAAGTTTTCCGAAAATGTTAGGGTTGATGGGGTTTAGGCCCACACTTACGAGATTTCGCGGGGTCCGAAGGTTGCACACAAAAAGTTTCATAGACGCGTTTTTCAAAAAAATAATGTTCCTGAAATTTGAGCCTCCAGAACAAAAAACGATTTCCTAAAATAGAACTTTGAAGAACAAAGAGACAAAAGGAGTGTCTTTCAGGACTTGAATCACATCCAAAATCTCTCTCGGCATTTACTGATATTTTGAGCAGCTAAAACTTGAATCAGCATGTTTTTCTATGAAATACAATCTGATGGACCAATAAGATCGAGAGGTTAGCTGGACCGAATCCCGAATTTGTTATTTTGAGTCAGGAGCAGAGAAACATATTGGAATTCTCCGTTCGTAAACTTTGCAGGAAATCAAGGAGAATACGGGAAAATCCGGTGTTAATTTAGCACAAAAAACTGAAAACACGCCAGAAGATCCAGGGAAATGATTCGTGGATATCCGAGATATTCAGGAAAGGAAGACTAAGCGTCGATTCAAATTTACTGAGGTTGGTCATCGCCCTGTCGAATTTCATGGAAACTATTCCGACCAAAATGATGGGGGGGGGGGTATGATATTAAAAGTATTCTAGTAAACAAGATGTTAGTAACTATGGGTACATTGATTGACAGGGTATTAAAAAATCATTTTAGCACAGTAGATCAAACGATAATTATTGTTACTTTTTAAAAATCCAGATTATTGTTTAAAATCCGGATTATTCACGACTATAGGCAAAGTGTACGAGATTATTATCTCTCATTTATACCCCTCACAAAATTGTAAATATTTTTGTTTAGAATTACGTCTGTTTAATAACATTTACCTCGTCCGTATGTAAGATTAAATAATTCATGACCAAAGTCCCTGTATCAGCACCTAATCTGCTATATTTAAAATGGGAAGAAATGGAACACTGTATTAGCTATCAGTCAGTAGCTATATTTGGCGACATCCGTTACATCAATAAGGATTGAGTGACGGAGATCATTCCTCAAGGGCAATGGCGGTTGAAAATATGTCAACCGTTAAAAATTAAAGACATTCCAGCTATGTCAACCGGTTAGGCAGTATGGAGAGAGTAACAGAATTCGACAGAAATTTAACATGAATATCTGGTAAAAATATGTGGGCAACTATTTAATGTAAAATTGCCACCACTTCAGTGCATTATGGGTGTAAGGTTATTTCATTTATGATGTTTCGTCAAAATGCAATGGTCATCTTGTCCTCAATGGCAGTTTTGATTTATCCTAATCTCTACATAGCCTTGGTGTACTTTGACTATATCTTTGCTTCTGAGCCAGAATAGATTTTATTTAGAACAATTCTCATTTGCTGATGCTCGCTGGGTTTGAACCAGCGACCTTTGGTTTCACAGGCTATGACGGTTATCGCTCATCCACGGGCCACGGAGACATACTAATACAGATACTTGAAGCGTCGACCACCCACCGGATATATCTCAAAATTAAAGGGCTCTGCGTAGGAGGATGTGCAATGGATGTACAATGGTGTCAACTGACTGCAGAACCTATCGAATGTAATATAACTTGATTTCAAGATAAATGCGCATGCGCAGTTTTGATTAATGACAAGACAAATGCATAAAAATGCATCTTCAAAAAGTATCTACACGAGAAGATTCATGTGGTTAAAGATATTTCATACATCAAGCGCCGAAGGCGCGAGCAAACATTATCGAGGTTCAAAGATAAAGAATTTACTTAGCGAAATATGCCATGAAATGATGAAATGTATGACTTATAGGGAATTTCATAACATAGGACAATAAGTACCTCCTATATTTATAAAAGAAATATATGAGGAGTTAAAACAACTTTAAATCTAATAATTGTTCGGTTTTTCGTGCCTTCGGCGTGTCAGCAATCTCTCAGCATTTTATTTTTTCAGTTTTAAGTGGATCCCGCCAAATGACACGTACACCTTTAAGTAGTTTCAGATGACTAATCGGCATAAAAAATTGGTATCGCTGATATTTTGATAAGTGTCCACAAGGGCACCATCACCATGAACCCTTGGTGTCCAAACGAAACTGTTATTTTCAAAAGACACCTCAGCTGTATGAATCGACCAACTTTTGTATCACTCTAGGATTCATTGAAAATAATCTTTTCCACCAGGAATAGCAAGATACAGAGGTATGCATTTACATGGACGGAGAAATTCATACCCTCATTTAGAAGCTAAGTCATCTATCAACCAGAATCAGAAAACAGCAAAAAAGATTCAACCCTTCATGTCAATTATCAGTTTGTTTGTGAGATAGATTCTTAGACGAAGCATTGAAAGGAGAAACAGAAGATACGTTGCAACTAGAATTTATTCTTGAGAGGCAAAATTTGGGTTAGTATTGAGATTACCAATTAGGTATGAGAATTAATCACCGCGGCCATTTTGGATCATCTTTGGCACGGTAACATATTCGCCGGTATTGGTGGATATGATCAATGATGTCCCGACATTATTTCCTGAAAATTTCAAAATTGCTCAGTTTTCTATTACATGTATTAGGATTGCGCATGCGTCGCATAATAACAGTGGATTCCAGTAAATAGGGGCATGTTTCTATCTGTCCGTTATACATTTAAATGACGTAAAATCAGCTGTTACAGAGAATACAGACTTATTAACGTTAATAACTCGGTAACGTTTTATTTTACGTCATATAAATGTATTACGGATAGATAGAAACTTTTACCGGAATCCACTGTTTTGAAATTTTCAGGAAATGATGTCGGGATAGATCAAAACCACCAAAGGGTTATACTGGTCAACAAAGTTGGACTTTTACCGGCGAATATAGTACAGTGTGAGAGAAACGAACAGAAAAACATCAAATAAATTATTATCGCGATTAAGCAATAGATTATTAGAAATATCAGGACATGACAAGCGTATATAAGCTATATAGCTTATGTACGCTTGGACATGATCGTTTCTCTGTACTATGTTCGGTATTATGTTTGGAAGGCCTATAAATATTAAATAGACACTTAAAAATTTAAGTATTCTACATTGCTTTACTTACCGCATTTTCTTGTTTTGTCTGTGCTCGTTTTGCTCGGTCACTTTTGATAGATGCATTTGTATTTTCAGAGTGCAACTTCGGAGCCGATTTCGAATTTTCGTTTTGGCTCGTCCTATTTGTCTTGCTCGGCACTCCATCAGATTTAGTAGGCGCCAAACCACTTTCTGGTTCCTTTGGTGCCCTGCATAACAAGAGATAGTAATTGTTATTTCAAATCTCAGATAGTGAATCGGTGTTGATATCAGAGACGGTTAACAGTCCAGTTATTCAGGCTTTCAGTATACCTTTCATTAAAAATGCCTAAAAACATTCATTCAATTCTAAAAAAATTTCCTGGATTCTTTGAAATGTAAAAACGTAAAAATTTCAGAAACTTCCACACTATTATCAATTTTCATTTTTGCAATAGTAATGCTGAAAAACTATTATTGATTTTTTGTAATTGTCCAATTTTCTAAATCAAAATTTACTACATTTCACAGATGAAATAAAAATCATATAGGCCTATTATTACTACTTTAACAGTGTGGCCACAACTTTCAGAAAACAAAATTCCATGACTTTTCCTTGACATATCAAGAAATTTCCAGTTTGAATAACTTTTTTTATAATTATACTTTTATTTTATATATTTCGAAAACATGCAGTAACAATTATACAGTCATGGTTTTCCTTGACTGGCTTTCCACATCTCTACAAAATGTGTCTGAATAACAGTCAGTCGCGAAATCATTTTCAACCACCAAATAACCAGGCACGACAAAAAAAATTACCCGGACGACATATAGTTTTCAAAATTCCATGACATTTCCAGGTTTTTACTAGTTTTTTTCAATTTTCCATTACAATTTGAGCCAATTTTTGAATTCCATGAAGGTTTTCAAGACATGTGTCACCCCGTTTAAATGTGTTAATTTATTGAGCGGAGACAGATGCAGGCTGGTCAAAATGTAATACATTTTGGTCAAAATGCGATACATTTTATTTATTTGTCACAGAGATTGTTATTTATAAGCATAAACCAAAATTATCAGATACATTATTTTTGTTAGCTTACTTCGAGCTTACCTAAAATGTGTAAATAATCGTATATTCTGCCTAAACGGAATTTCCACTGATTCAAGGTCTCATAAACATGTTTATGAGACCTTGACTTCATTTATTTTAACATTAAAAATTCCCGGTAAAAATTACAATTTTAGTTTCATCAATCATTTTCGTAGCAATAAATTAAAGTACCGATCAACACTAAGTGCAATATTTACTATGCCCCGTGCATTGAAATATCACCATTAATATTTCATAGGTTGTCCAGACATTTTCAATCGATCCTTTGATCTGAGAAAAGGTAGTCACGGGAAAAACAAATACGTCATCAATAATCAACACTGGACCAAAACAATATGGCTACAAACTCAATTTAAAAAAAAAATTATTTGCGCTGTTGCGCATATCGCATAATGTTATTTTTAAGGTTTCCCTTAAAAACAAATTTGGTCTCAAATAAAAACAAATTTCCTCATCAAATGCTTAAATTCGATTAAGCACCTTAACTTTTCTAACAATCGCAAAATAAGAACCACCCTAATTAGTACCAAAACCCGGTTTTGGAAATTTTCGGCTTAAGACGACTTCAGACAGGGGGGTTGTAAGGTTAGTATGTTTTTCGAGAGTGTGAAAACTAACTTTACGTAAGGTTATTGGTGGGTGTCTTGAAAAATTTGTGAAAAAACAAACCTTACGTAAAGTTTATTGGTGGGTGTCTTGAAAAATTTGAGAGAGAAAAAACTAAGCTTACGTAAGTAAAATTACTACAAAAAGCCTTGATATTTTGATTTCAATTCATTATTTATTTATTTAATATCAAGCCTTGATATTTTGATTATGCGTCTCATTTAATGATCTCATTCGAAAACTTTTGTGACCACTATAGTCAGGGCATACCCAGGTAAAATCTGGCTATTTTTCCGGTCAAACTTTTCTCAACGGTTTTGTGTCCAGTTGGACCATATAAACAACATATCAAAAATACACCCCCACTTTTTTCAATATTTTCCAAGATGGCGGCCAAAATTCAAAATGGCGGCCAAAAATTCTAATGATTGACCCTACCAGCCCACTGGAAATTATTTTAATGGATATCATAGCATATTCATATCCCATAAGTGATGCGTGATAATTTTTCGGCAATAATTTTTTTTTGACCGATGAATTTTTCAAAATGGCCGCCAA
>JAUCNG010257742.1:0-12510 GCA_032353305.1 Cephalothrix spiralis
TGTTAGCTACCAAAAAATCATAGTGGCAATTTCTCCATCTTCTGGTGGGGGTAAGTCCCCCTTAGCACCCGGTCTAATCTGTATATAACATAAACCCAATATGAACACTCAAGTGATCTGTTTGGTAATTATTTCCCAAGAAATTACCGTAATCTCTGATATTTGTCAGGGTGCCCACATCTTTCGATAAAAAAATGTCAACATATTTCAAACTAAGTTAAGAACCAGTATTGCCAATCATGTTTTTGAGAGAAATAGTCATATCCATTAGAAAAATTCGGGTGTTCGAAATCTTTCAAAGTGAAGTTATTATTCTAGCCCGGAAATTTAAGTTCAACAATGGTTCCACTACTAGTGTTCTTTCAAATGTATTGTTATTTTTTCTGTTATGCTGCCTCACTGACAACACGAACTAACTGCAACACGAATTCAGCTCATCTATCGTAGATGTCACAGAGATAACTTCTTCAATTATTTCTTTCCAAGCCTTAGATATTAGATTAAGCAATTGATATCCTTTATCTGAACAGCCTTTATGTAGTGGTGTCAATGATTCATGTAACTGGTCCCGAATAATTCACTCAAAGGGAAGGGGTCGGTTCGGTCCATTCCTTATCTTAGGACCAGTATCCCCCACCCCCATAGTACTCATCATCACTATCATCATATGAGCCTCCATAATAAAAACATCCATCATCATCGTCGTAGTCGTAATCATAATCACTGTCATAATAGTCGTCAACATCGTAAGTGTCAAAATCGTAAGTATTGTGCCAAACTCCTAAATTGTAACAGTCCTTTGGAATCATTGACAACTTCTCTTGAAGTTCTTTATAGCTGACCCAGTCCTTGAGTGCTGAAGGAAGTACCAACTCGTCCAATTTTTGTTCGTAACTTTTTGCTATTTTAACATCACGACCAGACAATTCGCTTATCTTGACTTCGTAGCATTTGGATTTGATTAAACATTCTCTGATAACCTTTCTTGTTTGATTTTTCAACGAAAATGAGTTCTCATAGGTTGTTTGGATTTCCTCTGCTTCTTCTGGGTATGTTAGATACGCCTTTGCTGCAATATCGTACCTGCACTTGCTGCAGGTAATAAATAAAGCTATATTTAGTAAGTCGATTGACTTACAAAGCATTGACAAATTATCAACTGCCTTGCTTTTACAGAAATCAAGGGCACTAGCTGTTCCTTGGTTGAGACAATTCGCTACCCACTGGTCAGGTTCCTCAAATGTCCTATTCATCAAGCCATCATACATTACTCCATTTTGGTCCAAGCTGAATCCATTTTGGAATAATAATGTACGAACTGATAAACCAGCACGAAGAAAGCTGCTAGTATTCAATAATTCATTTGCTGAAACACATAGTCCTTCCTCGAGCAAGATTTTAATCATATCAATACTATCCAAACCTACTTTTTGTAGAGTTATTGATGGATCTAAATTTGTTCCTTTTCTCAGCAGCAGCTTAACGCCATCAATGTTTCCAGAAGAAACTACGAGGGAAAAAACTGAACTGCCGCAGGCACTCTCATTGAGATTGGTTCCATTATCTGCAAACAAGCTTAAACATTGGTTAAATGTCGTATAAGTATTGTCATAGTTGGCCCTAATAGCGAGGTAAGCTATTGCTGATTTCCCATCAATATCAGTCTTGTTTATATCAGCGGAGTTATCAAGAAGAAGTTTCACTATATCAGGATTCCGATTTCTGGCGGCACTCATCAACAACGTCATCTTGTTTTTATCGGTGATGACATTAGGATCTGCTCCTTTTTCTAAGAAAATTTTTAAGCTGTCCATATTTAGTTTTAGGTAAGACAGTGCTGTTTTATCGCTCTCGTTCTTCAGGTTAACATCTGTTACTATATCTATTAGATACTTAATAACTTCCGCATTGCCATTTTCTGAAGCTAGCATTAGTGGTGTTAATCCTTCCTTGCGGTGTAAAGGATAACCCATTTTCTCAATTTCGGATCCGTTTTCTGTTAATATTTTTATGCATTTGATGTTGCCCTTTCTTGAAGCAAAATGCAACGCACACATTTTATGTTCATCAACCTTGTCAACACTTGCACCATGCCTTAATAATATCATCATCCCTTCATCATTTCCTTCCTCCGCAACAATCATTAGAGGTGTTTTACCAGTTTTGCCGACATCAACATTTGGGTCGCCGCCATGTTCAAGAAGAGTTTTTAAACAGATATTTATTTCCCTCTTCTTGTATCTGCTATATGCATCCATGAGATACGAAATTGCGTTTTGCTTTCTTTGGTCGCAAATATTCACTTCAGCTCCGTTCTGTATAAGGTCAATAATTGTTTTATCGTCTTTATTTCTCGATGCAATCATGAGCGGCGTTACCTCCTCATTATTTTTGGCGTCAGGATCTAAACCGTTCTTAATGAGATAGGTAATACAATGATTGTGCTTGTTTTCACATGCATAATGCAACGCACTTAGTCCGTTTTGATCATTCAAGCTACCATTCGCCCCATTTGTTATCAGCATCTTAAGTGTTTCAAGATCACCTTGTTCTGCAGCACAGATCAGAAGGCTCTGCTGTGTCTTATATCCGCATATGTTTGGGTTAGCTCCACTCTGTAAGAGAACTTCTAAACATCCTTTTGCAAAAACATTTCGATTTAATGTGTACGACAATGCTTGATATCCTTTAGAATTAATCTGTTTAACATTCGCCCCATGCTTTAGGAGAGACTTAACCATATTTATCTTTCCATTTTTTACTGCTAGCATTAAGGAAGTCAAGCTTTCTTCTTCGGTTTGCCTATGACTCATCATATTTGGAAGTGCGTATACACCCATGAAGAATAAAGCCATTAGTTGAATATCGGGCTCAGACATATTAGTTGTTGTGTGCATGGTAGTGACATCATTTGGATTTGCTTTATTTGTAAGAAGTAGCTCAGCCACTTTACTATCACATCTTTCAGAGCTTGCAGCAAATATTAGAGCAGTCATCCCACCTACTGATTTTGCATTTATGTATGCGCCATAATCAATCAAAAGTTTTATCCCATCATAAAAGTTATTTTCGACCGAAAACATTAAACTTGTTTTACCATCTTTTGTTGTCGTGTGGTTTGGATCTACACCGTTTTTTAATAACACAGTTGCACAATCAATGCTTTTGACATACAAGCAAAAGTTTAGTGGGGATAAGTTTTCATCATTCAGTTGAACTAATGTACGGATGTTTGCCTGATAACTAACTAACAGTTCGAGCCCTTTTTTATTAGAATTTCGTATTTCTCTGAATATTGGAAATCTAAGAGCATGGACATCTGAATCAGGTCTGAATCTATAGGTAGACAAAAAATCGTCTAAAGAAACATTGGGATCTGCACCATGTTTCAATAATATTTCCAGGCATAAATTATGGTTGTCATTAGCTTGATCTTTACTATCTCTTTTCCCGTACATGTATGACAAAGCTGTTTTACCACGACCATCAGTCATTTTAACATCAGCATGGTTTTCTATTAGTAACCTTAGTATTTCCGGTTCTTTCCCCTCAGCTGCATACATCAAGGCTGTAGCTTCATTTTGTCCAAATTGTGTATCTACGCTAGCTCCAATTGTTAATAGGAATTTCACAAATTCGACATTTCCTAACTTTGCGGCAGTAGCTAACGGTGTCTCAAACATCGAAGTCTTTTGTGTTCTATTTACATCAATTTTGAGATCTGATAAGAGTCTTAGAAGATCCAGAGATTGGGCTTCTATGGATAATCGCAGTAACTGATTATCCTGTGCATCTGTTAAATCTATATCTGCCCCATTCTCAATTAAAAGTTTGACACATTCAACACTTCTTTTTTGAATTGCCAATTTGAGTGCCCTGTTACTTCCTAAAGATTTTCCATACATGTAGCCGATATTGTAGCCGAAATCTGACGATTCCGTACTTGCATTTACGTCGGCATGCATCTGTATCAAATACTGTATACCTTGAATATTACCCCATTTTGATTCAAGCATCAATGGCGTCATGTCATTTGAGTGATGTATCTTTACATTTGGATCTGCACCGTGGTCTAACAGCATTTTCATCATTTTATTATGTTCCTGAAAATTGTCTATATAATATCCATCTTCTTCACAGTTTTTATAAAGATATGCAAGCGCTGATTTTCCTTTGCTGCACTTTAGATTTATATCCAATTCAACTTGACTTTTTAGCAAAAGTTCTAGAATATCAGCGTCTTTGTTTGCTGCAGAACACATGATAACTGTTTGTTGATCAGTGTTTGGCTTCATTTGATCTAATCCCGCACTCAAAAGGAATTTAATACACTCTGTGTTATTATTTTTGATTGCATACCAGAGGGCTGTTTCGCCATTTTGATCTTCAAATGACAAGTCTCCACCACAGTTCAACACTAATTTTAAACCATCAAAATTACCATTTTTTGCTTCAAGCATTAATGCACTTATTTCCCCACATTCAGCCTTTGCACCCTTTTCTAGTAACAGTTCCAAACATCTATTATGCTCAGTCCATTCAACGTACGATTCTTTCTGGTATGGTTGTCTGTCATAATCTTCATGGTATAATAGTTGATCATAAAATGTTCTGAAACCTTTTCTTGTATTATAGAGGTATGCTAATGCTGTGTTTTCAAATGCGTCTGTTAGATTGACACTAGCGTTCTTCTCAAGCAGTAACGTTAGGATCTCATGACTTTTTAGTGAAGCTGCTCTCATTAATACAGTTTCCTCACTGTCTCCAAATCTTAAATCAACATCAGCCCCATTTGCTAAGAGGATCTTCAACCCATCAATGTACTTTTGTTCTACTGCACAAGCTAGGGGTGTCTTTTTTCTGCTTTTTTGGTTAATATTTGAATTATAGTTTATCAAAATGGTGAGAATATCACAACAACGGGATTCTATAGCAGTTGATAGCAATGGATAGCCTTTTTCATTTGTAACCTCAACATCTGCATCCTTTTCTAGTAGCATCTTCACACATTCAATATTTCTATTTTGAACAGCATAAGACAAGGCGCTTACTTTCATATTGTTATAGTGTTCATTGATTACATTTACTTCTGCATCATATTCCAATAGGTATTGCAAGCCTATAACATTCCCCCGCTTCGTTTCAAGCATTAGTGGTGTTGATCGGTGATACGAAAGTCTAATAACACTATTTGGATTAGCACCGTGTTCTAAAAGCATTCTTAAGACTTTGTTATGTTCTATGAAGTTGATTTCAGATTTATATAGATATCCAAGAGCAGTTTGTCCTGTTTTACATTTTGCATTGATATCTATATCATTTCTTAATTTTAACAGAAGTTCAAGAATACTAGTAGTTTCACTCTCTACTGCCTGCATGGTGACCGTTTTCTCAATACCGTTTTGTTTTATTTCCGCTCCAGCATCAAGTATGCATTTGAAACACTCTGTGTTTTTACTCTTTATCGCGTACCATAGGGCTGTTTCTCCGTTAGAGTCCATGAAAGATAAATCACAGTCATGACTTAGAAGAAGTTTTAAACCTTCAACATTTCCCCACTTTGCTTCGAGCATTAGTGGCGTTGAACTATTGCGGGAAACCCTTACATTGGGATCGCCGCCATGGTATAAGAGCATTCTTAGTATTTTGTTATGTTCTTCAAAGTTCCTTTGGTCAACTTCTGATTTATAAAGATATCCAAGAGCAGACATTCCTCTTGCACATTCTGCATTGATATCTATATCACTTTTTACTTGAAACAGAATTTCAAGAATGCTAACAGTTTTACTCTCTACTGCTTGCATGATGACAGTTTTCTTATTAATGTTTTCTTTAACGTCTGTCCCAGCTTCAAATAAACATTGGAAACATTCTGTGTGTTTGCCCTTAATGGTATACCAGATAGCTGTTTCCTCATTTCTGTCAGTAGGAGATAGGTTACAATCATGCCTCATGAGAAATTTTAAGCCCTCAATATTTCCCCTCGCTGCTTCAGACATCAGTGGCGTAAATTCGCTATTGGACAATCTACTAAGATTTGGATCAGCACCGTGATCCAAAAGTAATCTTAGGATTTTGTTATGTTCTTGTAAATCATTTTTGTCAATACCGAAGTATAGATATCCAAGTGCTGATGTTCCATCCATATCCTTTTCATTGATGTCAATGTCCTTCTTAACATTAAGAATAATTTCAAGAACATCAGCAGCCTCAAATTTTACTGCCTGCATAATGAAATTTTCACCATATTTCGTTAGTTTTGTAACATCTAATCCAGCATTCAGTAGAAATCGGAAACAGTCAGTGTTCTTACTCATGATGGCATATGAAAGGGCCGTTCGGCCATTATGGTCAGTGTAGAATATGTCGCAACCATGCCTTAATAATAATTTCAATCCTTCGATATTTCCATTTCTGGCTTCAATTATCAATGCACTTCTTTCCCCACTTTTAGAATTTGCACCTTTTTCCAGTAACAGTTCCAAACATCTATTATGCTCAGTCCATTCTTGATTTGAGATGTTAACGAGCGAATCTTCTTGGTCTAGTAGTTGATCACAATAAAATGTTCTGGGACCTTTTCTTGTATTATAGAGGTATGTTAATGCTGTGTTTTCAAATGTGTCTGTTAAATTGATACTAGCGTTCTTCTCAATGAGTAACCATAGGATCTCATGACTTTTTAGCTCAGCTGCTTTCATTAATGCGGTTTCTTCACCGTCTCCAAATCTTAAATCAACATCAGCCCCGTTTGCTAATAGGATCTTCAAACCATCAATGAACTTGTGTTCAATCGCACAAGCTAGGGGTGTCTTGTAACTGCTCGTTTGGTTAATATTTGAATGGTAATCTATCAAAAGATTGAGTATATCGCAACAACGGGATTCTATAGCAGTTGATAACAATGGACAGCCATTTTCGTTCGTTACGTCAACATCTGCATCCCTTTCAAGTAGCATCTTCACACATTCAACATTTCTATTTTGAACAGCATAAGAGAGAGCGCTAACATTCATAGAGCTGTAGTTTTCATTACATGCTATAACATTTACTTCTGCGTTATATTCTAATAGGATTTGAAAACCTGTGACATTTCCCCACTTCGCTTCGAGTACTATTGGAGTTGATCGGTGATTCGAATTATGTCTAACACTATTTGGATCGGCCCCATGTTCTAAAAGCATTTTGAGAATTTTGTTATGCACTTGAAAATCATTTTGGTTGCGATCTCTTTCGGCATTGTATAAATATCCAAGTGCAGTATCCATCTCATTCATGTCCACTTCATCATTATATTCTGTTAAGTAGTTTTGGTCTCTTTCAGTATATAGATATCCAAGAGCAGATATTCCTCTTTTACATTTTGCATTGATATCTATATCATTCATTAATTTTAACAGAACTTCAAGAATACTTGAAGCTTCACTCTCTACTGCCTGCATGATAACAGTTTTACTAGTGCAGTTTTCTTTAATCTCTGCCCCAGAATCAAGTAAACTTTGGAAACATTCTGAGTTGTTGCCCGAAGTAGCATACCAGAGAGCTGTTTGGTCATATTTGTCGGTGATAGATATGTTACAACCATGCCTAATTAGTAGTTTTAAACCTTCAATATTTCCCCACTTTGCTTCGAACATCAGTGGCGTTGATTTGATAAAGGATAATCTATCAATATTTGGATCGGCACCGTGATCTAAAAGCATTTTGAGAATTTTGTTATGCACTTGAAAATCATTTTGGTCATGATCTCTTTTGGCATTGTATAAATATCCAAGTGCAGAAGTTCTATTTTTATCCATCACATTAATATCCACTTCATCATTAACATTAAAAAGGATTTCGAGAATATCAGCAGCCTCACATTTTGCTGCCTGCATAATGACAGTTTTACCATCTTTCGTTCGATTAGTAACATCTAATCCATGATTAAGTATAAATCGGAAACAGTCCGTGTTCTTGCTTTTAATGGCATAAAAAATTACCGTTTTTCCATTGCTGTCCGTGCAGGACATGTCGCAGCTATTCTGTAATAATATTTTCAGTCCTTCGATATTTCCATGTTTTGCTTCTATCATTATAGCGGATCTTCCTTGAAGACGTTGATTACATGATTGTATATTTACTCCTTGTGCAAAAAATAGTTCCAAACATTTGTTATATGAATCCCTATTCTCACTATCGTAGTTTAATATTAAGGTGCTAAGTGAAGACGTAATAATATTCTCTTCTGGTGATAACTTCGTGAGTAGGTACTGAACACATTCAAAACATGCACCCATAGATGCTGATACCAGAGCATGATCAATTGCCCTAAAAACCCCCGTTTCATACAAGTATCTCACACAATCCAGGTAGCCATTTTTAGCAGCGAGTGTTAGTGCAGTGTTTCCACTCCAAAAATCATCGATTTTTAGTACTGCTTTACTTTTAGTTCCACACAAATATTTTACACATTCCAGTTGCCCATTTTCAGCTGCGAACATTAATGCAGTCTTACCATCATCATCAGTTCTTGTAATGTCCACTTGATATGTCGATGTATCAGGTAAATTGCACAAATATTTTACACATTCCAGGTGCCCATTTTTAGCTGCAAACATTAGTGCAGTCTTGCCATCATAACAGGATTCATTAATGTCCACCTGATATGACAATGTATCAGGTAAATTGCACAAATATATCACACAACTAAGATGACCTTTTTCAGCGGCGTTCATCAAGGGTGTTTTTCCAACATCATCATATTCATCTAAATCCGTCACATCTTCAGATAAGTAACTCTTGATAAAGGATAAGTCTCCTCTAGCAGCTGCTTCATGACAAACTAGACCTCGGGTTGTCTTTGATTTTTTCGATCGGATTTCCATTATTTTGTTCTGAAAATATGTAAATAATATATTGTACTTGTATCAAAAGGTGCTGTTAATGGGGTGCATTTGGCACGAGCGACAGCTAGTGAAAACCAGCCAGAACCAGCTGACAACCACTTGACCCTTGACATCCCCCTGATCCAGGATGACCCCCCACAATGTATTTCAGAATGTGCATAATTCGACGACATGTCTGAATAATTTAATTTACTGATTCTTGCATAGACTCGGGTAACTATAGGGTAAACCTCTATTTATTGTCAATACTGTATTTTTACAATGCAAAAATGAAAAAAGTGATAAGAATAAAAAACAAAAGTCGTTATCAAAAATGTTTCAGAAACCGATTAATCCAATTCATTTGTCTTGCGCTATCAAATGGGTACTATATTTACATAATAATGTTTGACGGCAATTCCAAGTCCGGTTTGCTCAGTAGCCCGGTTAGCTCAGTAAGAAGAGCTTGATTCTCGTAATCTCACGGTCGAATGTTCGTGTTTGTGGCCAACCTCTTCCCATATTACGAGACTGTATATAGAAGTAATTTAAGATATAATTTACCACTAAAAGATCTTGTTTATTGCACTGATAAAACGCTACATGCTTGACTCTACGGATATGCTGCTTGGAACTCTGGGTACAGGGTTTACAATATTGAAATCAAGGATACCCTGACCTTGGTCACTACCCTAAAAATGATAATAGGAAAAGAATATAAACAATTCCCGACAGTGTTAGCGAATCTTCAAAATATTACTTTTCAACTTTCGTTTATTTTGGAAATTTGTCCAATACCGAAGCTAAAAAAAATTTAAGTTACCAAGAACCCCTCTGGTTACACAACTAAATACATCTGTAACGTGTACGGGGGTTACGTAGACATAGTTTAGGAAAACACTAGGCATCTTACATAAGATGCCTGTCCAACATTAAAGTCTAATACTTGTACGATGAGGTACACTGCACTTGTGCATAAGAGACCTTGAGACGAGTCTTGAGATCAGCCGGCGTGAAGGGTTAAATGGTTTAGGTTTACATAATAGTATGACAGCATCACAATTTATTGGCAATATGAAATAATAACTATAAATTCATGAACTGTCGGCAACTAATGTTTTGCCTACAGTTTTCGAAATCGAAAACTTATATCTTATTTAACTAACTTGAGCCCTCCGACTTCAGGCAAGAATCAGTAAATTAAATTATACAAATATGCCTCCGGATCATGCGATAAATTTTTGGAGGGTCATTCTGGATCATGGGGGAGGTCAAGCGTGGAATTTTTGATGGGTTTGAGTTGTTTTCAGCTGGTTCTTGCTAGTTTTCACTCGTTGCCAGTGGTTTTCACTCGTTGTCGCTGGTTGACGGCGGATGTACCATATAGTAAGTACGTGTTATTGGGCTCTTTTCGATATATCTACGTACATGAGCACTTTTATTTTTTTGCACTTTGCATGCGCGAATAAAAAAAGACAACCTGATCAGGGTTAACTCGCTGCAACACCTATTTTGAATAAATCGATGACCAGTTTAGTAATTATCGAAAATCTTAGAAACGAGTATTTTTTGAACAGCTTAGATCATTGGCTTTTTTTACTTCAAACATAAAAAAGCATTCCACACACTTCAAGGAGTAAAACTGGAAATTCGTCAAGAAACAGCGAAATTATGACACTTTTGCCAGATTTTTGGTTTCCCGATGGTCGTGGTCCAATTGTATGATGTCCCTCGAAGCACCATACATGGGGGTTGATCATGGTTATATAAGTTTTTTTAATCTACAAAACGATGCCGCAATGTCGAAAAAATATAAAATATTGCAAAGTCATTTTTGCTTGTAGTTGAATATACACATTATATGTGTCGCTGGCAGCGAAGGAGTTAAAAAAAACAAAAAACATAATGAGTATGAATAAAGGCGAGCGCCTGAAGATTTTTAAATTCGTCTTCGTATTATTACTTCCTCACAGTTGACTGCGAAGGCTCGTCATCTCGTCCTGGATAGAGCACCAGCTTTCAAAACCTCGTCGTGCCTCGTCTGCTCGCACTTATAAACTGTCATCGGAAAAATGCCAATTCGTCGCAAAAATGTGAACGGCGGGCCTCGTAGTTTTATTAATAGAGAAGGAACTGAGAAATACATGTTGGTCAAGTTAATGTAGTGAAACATTCATGTTGATTACCAGCTCTTAGAAAAAGGCGGGGTAAATTTTTGCTCGAGTAAGAGGCCCGTCCGAGGACGCAGCTTACACCCCTCCGCTACGGCACTGCAGTATGTGTATTATGTATAAGCAAGTGCCTATAGTAAGAGGTGCTCTCTACTTAGTACTAAAATATAATAGATTATATCAGAACATCGGTGGCGCATTACCCCATGTTGATTTAGATAACATATAACCTTACACTGCAGTTTTTACAGATGTGTCTAAGTACTCCTCACTGATTGGCGATTGCTACAAGATATCGCCACAGATCATCTGAACGATCTATGACTAGAAGAGGGGGCCAAGGGGTCTGCGTGGATGCGGATACTCGCTTCTTCGTGTTTCCCAAAAATCAGAATCCACGCATATCTGGCCAAGAGTTCTGTGTGAAGGCGGATACTCGCTTCTTACTTTAAAATAGTTGTCTGAAAAAAAATCTTTCGTTTTGTCTTTGTGTTTGAATGGTCTGCTTGACTTTTAATCTGCTTTACAATACAAGGTTACAAATTTTAGCTTCATTAATTGAATGCACCATTTTGATGATCTCGAATTATCCTGATGTGAATAGGCCGCTTTAAGGAGACGCGTGAAAACCGTAATTAATAACTTCCATTTACCCATTAAATCGTGTCTTATGATTCAATGGCCTATTATATAGTTCTCTTCTTCTTCAATTTTTTAAGTTTTCTCATTCTGTAAATGTATTTGTTATCATTGATTTGACAATGTTAACAATGACATCCAAGATAATAAATATATATTCAATATGTCTTTATGTGTTTACTACCAAAACTAACGTTAGTACTAGTGAGTAGCTAGGTAGGCCTACGTCAAATTTGTTAGAATAGAACAATCAACAATTGGATGTCAATGATTACTGATTACAGTATGAAAATATTGATAATTAAGTAACCGCATCCACGCAGACCCCTTGGTTAGACGTGCGTGGACAATCACAACACGCTGACAACGATGTCAATTCCTTTCTCCTCATAATATTACTTTTCGAATTTATTTGCAGAGCCTCCGGCTCAAAAATAAATGAATCGAAAATAAAAGTTCTCCCTATTGGACTTAGGTCTGATCTAGAAGACTTGTCACCAATCCAAAATCTCATAAAAACGGAAATAGAAATATTAGGAGTAATTTTTTTTCCTAACCTCAACAAGAGGAACTGGCCAGCAAAGCTTGCCATGTGCCATGGCATTCTGAAACCAAAATATACATAGTTAATACATTTGTACTAAGTAATATGTGGCACGTTGCCAGAATAGTAGATGTCCACTTCTCTCAAATAAGCGAGTATCACGTTTTTTATGGGCGGCGATCATACCTCCATCCCCTCAAAGGTGGCCTTGGTCAGTGGCGGATATTCCAAGAATTTGTGGGGGGTTGAAGACTTGAATTGACCAAGAAATTCGAATCTGCGGAGCTGC
>JAUCNG010258853.1:0-12510 GCA_032353305.1 Cephalothrix spiralis
TTTAGCTATCAAACCCCACCAACCAACCTTAGTCTCCGTTCTGGTGACCCTCACCCCCCTTCTGCTCCCGGTCTATACCTCAAAAATCATGTTTTTCATGGGGGACAAAAAACGTGATTTTTAATTTAGGAGATTTCCCTACCTCAAAAATCATGATTTTTAAAGCACTTAGTGGAATTACCACAATTTAGATTGCTAGGACATATCTTACATGTATAATGACAAAGAATACAAAAACTGTTATTTTGCGCGCCTGCTTACACATACAATATTCAATGATGTAATCGAGCCTAGTGAGCGAGGCGAGGAAAATATTATCAATTGATTAGGTAAAAAGCTTCCATTTCTATTCTAAATAACGTTTTTTTTTAAAGTAGGAATTATTTTAAACAGTAGGAAAATCACTTTCAGTAAAAAGTAGGAATACCAAGGAATAGTAGGAAAAGTAGGAGGAATTTTCAAAAGCAGGTAAAATATGACCTGTGTGATGCCTGCAGAGCTCTACAACTTCACCGTCGCGGTACACTATTGCCCTTACCGATTGACAGCTTATCTACATTGTCATTTAAATTGATCTTCAAAATTCCGTACCTGAAAATATTGACGCTTATCATAAATAGGCACTAGAAAGGCTGTTTTTTGATTAGTTAGGTATGCCAGTAATCTGAAAAAGAAAAGGTTAGATAACTCTCAATTGTAATTAGATGGAGGGCTCAATACCATGACTCTGAAGAAGTTCGTAAAGGGCGAAAGCTTAGTTTAAAATTTGTCGGTCGACTTAATTTATTGGCCGTTGCCGGTGTTTTCCTGCGACCCTCTATCATATTATTTGCAAAACAGACAATAAATATTAATTTAAGTGAAAAAGAAAGGAAAATATTTACGAAACATAAATATCGGGCAAAAACGGAGGTTAACAAATTAAGAAGGAGGGAGCCCATCAACCATGAGGGGAAATGAAGTTGATACTTCATTCGTATGTAGTAGGGATCGTGAAGTAAAATTTGGATCGAGTCAGAACATTGGGGCAGCAAATCCGATACAGAATTAGAGACAGAAATAAATGCCAAAAATGCAGCAGAGAGCAATTTATTGGAGGAATCGGATTGCACCCCAAGTTGCCCCTAACGATATTCACACTCGAAAGCAAATAAATAACAATACATGTATATCTTTAAAATCAATGACGTCATACCTTTGTTTTGATGAACCTTTCCACAAATGATACGGAACCAGTCTTGCAGTCAGATTACTATATGGCACACATTTGTCGTAGTATGTTGCCAGTTGACCATGAGATTTGTTAAGTTTATCTGGAGTATTAAGAAATGTGGATCGGACAGCCTATAAAATAAATAATAATTTGAACTTTGCTTTGCAATACACTCAACTTATACCACAGTTTAAAGCAAAATGCATGTTACTCAAGTCATTTTTATACTGTCTTTTTAAAAATTTAATTTCATGTCGATCGTATGGCGTTTTTATCGCATGTCAAATCTCTCCGAATTCAGTAAATCATCTTTTCGTCTTTATCACGATTAAATCCCGTCGATTGTGGCCATGTCTAAACCAATTATTGACCTAATTCGCAAGGTCATTCAACTTGGCAAAAGATCAGCATCGTCACTTGTTCGGCCCATGCGGTTCACTATTGCTGTTTTATGCGAATATTAAACAGACCCTGGGACCTGGATATCAATTGGCTTAGGTGACGTCATACTATAACCTGAATATCTCGGCTTAGACATAACTTAGAGGTCTGATTTGACATGCATTGTAATGCGAATGCCTTTGCCTAACGAAATATAAATGAAATTAACGTAGCTAATTTTTACCGGCCTAGAAAATTTTCTGAGGTCATGTATTGAAAAATTGCCTTTAAAAGGCTGTGACTTCATCTGATGACGTCATACGACCTTGAAATTTTGCAGGCAGGTTCGTTTTGTATATATTTATATTAGCCCACCATAAAATTATTGGGTGTAAAATCATCAGTTTTTGAGTTATTTAGGTTGCAATATTTCGCACCCCAACCCCCTCAAGAAATAATGCGTCCACATTGCCCCGATCACCCATATGCATCATTCCCGTATTTTAGAGACTTTCAGCTATCAACTTTAGTCACCGTTCTGCTCCCGGTCGACTAGTATCTTTCTAGACAGTTACAGCCAACCTCCTGGAAGCCGCCTCTAGGTTCTCAATGGTTATCTTTTGTGCATGAACCGTTCTCGTACACATGCACCAAGCCGAGACAATAGAATGCGTTGCAATTGTCTTAAAGATCCTTAAACAACCTGTATAGATCAATCGGCGAGATATGGATCGAACGGGATTCGAACCCACGACCATGAGATTACTAGTCTCATGATCTACCGACTGAGCTAACCGGCAGCTAACCAAGCACCCCCAATAATTTCCGCCACGCATAGTACAACTAGAGAGAGAGTATGTTCGTATTTCTATTAATTTTAGTCTAAAGTTGAACTTACCATTGCTACTGAGTTGTGGGAAAAATCAATGACTTTCCGTGATCTTGTGTAACTTTTTAAGAAAGGACGTAGGATTCTGCGAAGAGTTGAAACAACGATTCTAGGAACTGGTTCTTGGGTTTCAAGGTCACCTAACAGCACAGGTAGAGATTCTTCTAAAACACCATCTTTGGAACAAGCAACTAGGCATAAAAGCTAAAAGATAAGTATTTGTATTTAAAATATGCTGATGTGACTTTTTTGACACACAGGACTTTTTGATACATATGTAAAATGTACATGGCTACAACTTTGATAAAATGTGGAATCCGACAAAATCTGACCGGAAGTCCGTTGAATTTTTGAAATCTAAAAAGGGTATACACCACTAATCGCAAAAATTAGTGGTCGATTATTCATAAAATATAGTCCTTCATACGCGATCCCATCATAAAAAATAGTCCCTCATACGCGATCTTATTATATCATTAGAATTGGTCAATGAAATCCAACCAAATTTCAATCATAGATTACTATGGTAAGTAGATATATGTCCGCCAAATTTGAAATGTTCCAGTTTAGTAGAATTATAACCTAAAAACGCAGCCTTATCACGCATCTCGTAGCGTCGTAATTTTTTGACGATTCCGGTCTGACGTCAGAAAGCGCAACTTTGCGCAAAACTTATGCGGGCTTGATATATTGATATCCAGAATTTGAAATCTGTATTCTTTTGCAATTAATTTGGTCGAGGGATAGACATGAGATTTAAATCTAGTACACTTTGTCAAAAAATCCCCCCAAAAATAAATATATCGCTAATATATGATCTCAAAACCCTAGATTCGGCGCTAAGGTCGACAAAAATTATTTAAAAAATCTTGAAAATCAAAATAAATCTTGAGATTTAAAAAAAATCAAAAAATTGAACCGAATGTAGCCTATTTAGTACTGTTTTCCTTCCTATACCTGGGTATAAGGGGTGTTTACCCGATTAGAACCCGGTAAAAAGGTTGATAAAATTCTGTTGCAGCCACTCAAAATTTAGCCGGAAGTCGATCCGGTGTTGGATTCCGAAATCTATTACGCCGTTTGGAGGTAACCATCCGCGTAAAGGTAATTTTAATGACGTAATTTTTTGATTTCTATTAGATTAATTTGGATAATTTTATACTGTTTTTAAAACAACTTACATCTTCAGCATATTTATCCTCTTCAGAGATTCTTCGTAGTATTTCGCTAAAAAGACCCATCATATCATCGTTCAGATCAATAATTCGCTGCGTTAGCGTCCTAAAATTTCCAAACACTCTGATTTCTTCGCACGCTGTTAATAACCATAGTGGAACTACTGAGCTCATATGATTCAAAAGAAGACCCATTTGTTCAGAATCTAACCTCTGTATGTAGAGAGAGAAAAATTATTAGAAAAGTAAAACGAAGAAGCCATGCAGTCGGCTGGGGAGGGGAGGGGGCGGCAGATTCACTCGTATCAGTCAGGACGGTCCCTGTCCGAAACGCAACTGGTCGCATTCGACAGTGCTGGAAAGTATAAATGTTGAAAATGTGAGAAAGTCACCTATATGGAATGAAAAATTACCATAGAGAATGTATTTTTTATGTAAATTTTTATGTAAAAAAAAAAACGTCTAAAATATTAACTTTAGAGAAAACCGGTTCCATAATATAAGCTATCCAATGAAACAAACCGCGACTCTCTACGAAGACTTAAGACTTTTTGACCTCGACCTCCGGGCCCAAGGTCATGGTCTAATGAAGCTTCAATATGTTTCATTAAGCTGGGATCAAAACCCTAGGTTTAAATAGATTTGGCCCTAAGGTCCTAAAATGGCCAGCAAATTGAGTTTTTGGCCCATTACGCTGTCCCAGGAGCTCCGATCGAAAATCTGGCTATAGGCGTTTTTTACTATTAGTGAGTTCTATCATAATATACCAGTTATGGGCCAATGCATAAAACCATGTCGGAGGAGATAGGTTTACAGATACCCACTCTGACACGTATTGTCAATCTTAGTGATCACTCAACGAATGAGTGAATCAATACCGATGTTTGGAAAAACTGGAAGAGTGACGCTGGTAAACTATAATATATGGTTGGAAAGGTGCGAACTAGAGCAAGGCCTCATTTGGTCACCTAACGTGAACGAGCTACAGCCAAGCAAGCAAAAACTGGGTTCATTCGAAATGCGAAATGACGAAATTCGAAATGGTCATTAATATTCCCCAAAAATCATATTAAATTTTTTCTCTCTGGTATAACAAATAATTAAAAACGTATTATAATCCATTTCTTCTGACATTGCATGTAAAACTCTAAGAAAAAAACAATTTTACAAACTTAAATTCCGTATGTATTCTGTTTCAGAAATACACGGAATAATTCTACAAAATAAAAATTTGTAAAACTGTTTTTTTCTTTGCGTTTTTGCATGCAATGCCAGTAAAAATAGATTATAATACATTTTTAATTATTTGTTATACCAGAGAAATAAATTTGATATGATTTTTCGGGGAGTTTTAATGACCATTTTGCATTTTGCATTTCGTCATTTCGCATTTCGAATGAACCCGTTTTTGCATTTCGCTTTGCTTATGAGTAGAGCAAAAACTGAAATAAGAGAAGAAAAAATAGCAGGAGCACATTCCTAAACTGTAGACGTCAAAACGGAAATTTGAACGAATATTTATGATATCACAACATCAGGATGCCGTTTCATAGAAAAATGTAACCTACTAATTTTTGATAGAATTAAGCATTCCGATTTACTCTCCGCAAATTACGTTCTCTACCCGGCCCGTCATTTATATAAACGCTCTGCTGTAGGCGTCAGTATACTTTGTGTCGCAACAATGAGAATTTAGCTGCTGCTGCAATTGAGTTTGATCTGGCAGCCGTAAATTTGTCTCTGCTTAGAGGGGCGGAATTCCGTTCGGAGGTTTTCCGTTGTCGCGATTGGTTTCGTGCCATAAAAGCGAGGTCGCGCTCAAAGTGTTTTGTGAATTCCAATATCGAATATATCCCCGCACCTCATGTATATTCGGGCCGGTAAGAGATGATCATGACAATAATCTAACATGACTATAATGTTAACGCTTGAACTGGTCACCTACCTTATTAAATTGTCCAAGATACCAACGGGCAACTTGCTGTGCATCGCCCCTGCCTAGTTTTCCTATTCGTAGCAGCAAAGTATGTCGAAACAGCAATCGATATTCTGTTGGTTTACTTTCATTGCTAGTACTGATGACAAGATAGATGTTACTTTTAGGTGGAAATGCTAACGGTAACCAGTTCAATTGATCAGTCGATTCGTCAAGGCACTGAAAAAAGAGGTTTACATCAGTACTAAACTGCCTTGTATCCTTTATATATTACGCAGAGATCGTACCGGCCCTTGGTCAAAAAGTATGAGGATTTGAAGGAAAAAAGTAGGAATGTCAGGTTTCTGACGCCGGAGGCCAGAGCGAGCGCCAGTGAGCATTATAACGGCGTGGAGTCTAGGGGCCCGTGAAGCCAAGCTAAATTATACAACTATTCATTATGAAATCGAGCCGCGCGTTAGCGAGACAAGGAAAATTTTGAAATGTATTGGTTAGAGAAATGATTTTATAACGACTTAGAGAACTTTCGTGGCACCTGTGCCAGTAGAGAATGACATAGGTATATCAGGGATAAATTCTTATACCGATATGATAATATAACTTATTTTTTTGCGGGCCTTCTTATGCAAATAATCTATACTATGTAATTAAGCCGAGCGAAGCGAGAACAATTTTGAAATCGCAGTTTTATGATACTTTGAGTTATTTATTCAACCATTTTTTAAAAAAGTAGAAAAGCAAAAAAAATGTATTAACTTTGAAATTAAGAAAAGTAGGAAAAGTATGAGGAATTTTTCAAAAGTAGGAAAAGTAGGAAGAGTCACGTACGATGTCTGATTACGTGTAGGTGAAATAATAACCAAGTGCATGAGGTTATGAAAAAGACAAATCATTAGGTCAACGCAAATGACCTTCTATTGCAAGATAATCAGCCCTTCCAGCAACACAAAAAGAAGGACAAGGAGTAGGACATGCCAAATATAGCTTTAAAATGTTAATTCTAACTTATTTTCTACTCCTAATTATGTCAAATTCGTAAGCAGCTGATAAAACTCATCTGAATCATGGCATTTGATATTTTCATTCTCGAATTACATGAACATCTTTACCTGGACAGGCTATAAGGGCATTATATCCGTCTCAACTGGCCATGTAAGACTTGTTTCCTTCCCCTAATATGGCATCAAAAATTATGTTTATTTGCTTTATCTTGGCATTTAGTACTTTTAAAGATGATGAAAGTATATACAATACATATACAAACTCAACATCACTCTGTGGCCAGTATAGTTGATAAGGACTAATTTGATAATAAATCTGAAATCTATTGTTCTAATATTATTGTTTACGATTTACTGCAACTTTAATGTATGTGGACTGAGTTAGCAAGGACATTTTTAATTCGCTATAATTGGATTAAAGCCTTAATTTAAACAACATAAACCTATATATATATATATATGTAATTAAACATAGATCACAAATCTACAACATTTTTAATAATTTTCAATTTGCAGTTAAGAAAAAAGTCAATTTTATTAAATAGCTCTCAGGCGGTTTATCTGATCTTCTTGAACTTCCTTATAAGATTATTATAATTACTTGAGAAATTTGACATCAAAGTTCTTTTGATAAAATGTTATTTTTGGTTCAACATAAAATTTCTTATAGCGAGAAAACACACTTGTTATAAATGTAATAGAAAAGATCCACTATACAAATTAGAATTTGTATAGTGGATCTTTTCTATTATAAAATTTCTTATTTCTCAAAAAGATTAAAGCTAGGAAATCGAATTCACATGTGTAACATATTACAATACCTGGTCTATACCATCCAAGAAAACAGCTTTGTTCTTTTCAGAATTAAATTCCGAAACAGTTTTCTTAAAAAGTTGTTTTAGATCTTCTCGGTCAACTAGTGCATCCAGAGGAATTTTATTATCTGGAAGAATAAAAATTAAGTTAAGGCAGGTATAATAAGCAAATTTTCGGGTACTTGGGCTTAAAGTTTACTTGGGCCGAAAATGTACTGGGCCGGAAATTCCTACACCTATTTGATAAACCCCTTCTTCCATTCTGCTTAATCTCCAAATTGAATCAATTGTTTCCCAAAAATGATTGGCCCAGGGCAGTGGCTCAAACCCCCTCAGTTAGGATTTGTAAATGAAGTTACAGAATCGCCTGTTAAACGTCAAGCGTATGTCTTTGGCCAAAACTTGATTCATTTAAACAAATACCGCACACAATTGTTTAAGTGGATTGTCAACTTTACAATTTAATCAGAGATACCACTCAAAGTTTGTCTCAAAAGAAAAAAATCCTTGAAAATTAGAAAAATATTTCGATTAAACAGTTGGAAATAGGGCTGTTTTGCAATTTTAAAGATCATCCAAGAGACGCAAGAAAGTTAAATCTAATTTAAATCAACGACTTTTCAGTTTTTTTAATTAAAATTCCAAATATGCTAAAATTAAATTTGTATGCATATACTGTACACGTAAACTAAACTGCGGAGCAGAAATGTTTTGCGATCGGTAAATCCATTTGGTCAAAATCGGATATGAAATTTAGGAAAAATAGAGAATTTTTCTAGAAAATAGGACTTTATATGAATTCTACTTTTAATAGAAATAGGTGCCCACATGCCAGCGATCATTGTCATCAGGACGAAGTGAACCCAGTTTTAGTACAGACATACCTTTATCGAGCCAGAGTATCAATCGAGCCATGATTCGTTTTGGATCAGCTGATTTTGAACTTGAGCCAACGAAATGATAAAATATATCATCATCATCTTTATCATCAGATTGCTCAGAAATCAGCTGTTTAACGGCAGCAGCTATAAGAGATGACTTCCCATATCCAGGTGGAGATATCACAGATAGATAAGGTATATTTTCTTCAATATTCGGCATCACGCCCCAACTTTCTTTTTCTGAAAAGAGAACAAAATAAAAAATCACCCGTCAGATTGTTAATTTTTTTCAAGTCGGATCATTTTCTATAGCTAGCTTCCGATGATGATAAAACCAAAAAAGACAACCAAAATATATCGAATAGAAAATTTTCAAAAGAAGTATATTACGAGCACCTTTTTCGTAGGAAGCAATCGGAAAGGACGCCGAAGTGTCCCAGGATGCAATTTCAGTTTAATTCCGAGAATGTCATACAAATTACAGTCAAATCCCTCGAAATACATGCACCTCCATAAATGCCCATCCTCGGGATGTGCACGTCGATCTCTGGAACGGTGCATCCCCCGTGTATTTAAAACTCACGAAATGCCCAAAACCCCGCGATTAGCGAAGTGTCCATCATTTCGTGGAACGAAATGCACTAAAACTCTCTTGCAAATAAATTACCGTGACCAGACAAGGTCGGTAGATTATAAAATATTTTTACATTGATTACCAATCTTTAAAACCTATTGAACCATGTATAATTAGTATTTATAACCAATTTTTATGTTATTTATTGTTTATATTTTCGGGCTAAATTTTATAAAATCGGAAAAATTCATCGCATAATGTGTATCTGTGGTTACCAGGGTTTAATCTATAGATTTGCAATGACTTTTGGGATTTTTAGATGAAAAAGAATATTTTACTTACCAGCTAGGAGATCTTCAGGAGGTATCCCTTTCTCCTCAGCTATAATAAAAAGATTTGTTTTGCGTTTTTTGCCAATAAATAAATATTCGGTGCAAAAATATAAATTCTATAATATAATGATTTGTAGACTTAACTATCTAATAACTGTAGTTCTTGTTCATTTAAAGCATTATTTGGCCCTTACCTCCCAAGCGTTAGCTAAACTTTGATATCTGTGATCATATTTTTGAGAATTAAATTGCACTTTCATTCGTAAAATCGTAATACGTTGAAAATAGATATTTCTCAAAACGTAAAAGTTGTGGAAAATCTTTTACTCACTATACAGACATAATGACATACTGTGACAAGAATATTTTGAATTTCTTCTGAAATAATAACTTTGTAAATGAAGATACTTTCAATGTAATATTAAAATCTTTTAATTCACTTCAATTTTCATTCTAAATTATTTCTTATTATTAGGGAAGACGTTCTTATTGCTTCCTGAGAGCTGAGGAAATTTCATATTTAAAGCGGACATTTTATTTAATCAAATTTTATTAATATTTACAAACCTGGGCATGCTAAATGTTCCGATACCCCATTTACATATCCAATTATCTTTTTGATTTCTGCTTCGCGGCCAATCACATTCAAAGACTTCTGTTCCATAAAACGGGAATGAAGATCAGAATCTGAAAAAATAAAATAAGTTATTGCCACGCTGATAAGGTTCTAACGACATCAAGTTCCTGCTGTTCGTATACATGAGATGCAACGAGCAAAGCACATCTAAAAATGCAGTGATTCTTTTGCAAGGTTCGCATACCAAAAAAGTGTTTACAATAAGAAACTGTTTATGTGTATTTCGAAGGTTTATCTATTGTATTTTTGTAGTTCAAGGTAGAATTGATGTTTAAAGTATATGTACGTAACCACTTTACCCATGCTTCTTTGATCTGTGGTTACCAGGGTTTAATTTGGGATATATAACACAGTGAAAACAATAGACTGACGGCATAAAAATGCTTGAAGTCTGGTTACGCTTTTGCTATTTTTTTCTTAATTTTGCAAAACAAATTATTCTAGAATTACAAAGATGTCCGGTGATATAAAAGAGGGGGTCAAAAACGGTCAATGCCTCTTATCGTTTACGGAAAATGGAAAAATTTCTTTACAAATTTGCTATCGGAAACGGAAACATGCAAAAATCTCGAAAATCACTATCGGAAATGGAAAACTCGAGAAAAATTGCAATCGGAAACGGAAATAGGCTCAAAATTTTATCGGATATCGGAAATCACACCCTAGGCATTGACCCCCTCATAAAACTGTAACTTTGGGCCCTCTCTATCATTCCGATCCCCTTCGTTTTCTGAATATTATTTTATCCATCTACACTCCGGTACAGTAAGATATAAAGTTCATTAATGATGTGCTGGACTCAGGATGGGCGACGCGATAGGTTAACGGTAATCATGTGATATTGCTCTGCCTCACGAGATAAATGATCATAAATATCGATGGTACGCACATCGTCAGTTGCGCAGTTTGTAAGAGCGGTCATTCGGTATAGATATTCCACGATCGCGTGTTCTATTCCAGCCTGATGCTCAAAATATTTTCACAAAAAAATCTCAAGTATCGATTTCATAATGAATAAAAAATGCTATCGCATTAAGCCAGAGTAGGCCTATAGGTGAATATAATAATATTCAGATAATGTAGGGTATCGGAATGCGTCTCTATATCTGATGTGGAGTTTTATTATTTATATTATAGCAATAGTTAATTACCTTTATCAATATCAGACAGTTCCTCATTTACAATATTCTCAGGGTACTTGCGGCTTATAGCAGACTTGAAGAACTCCAAAACCTCCTCACCAAACTTTTCGAAGCCTTCCAGCAGGAACTTAAAAATTATGATTATTAAAACGGGTAGCCAAGCCACTTCACTGTTAGCATAATTGTAGTTATATACGACAGTGGAGATTTCCGTTAAGATGGCCACTAGTAAATTTTATTAATTATTGTAGATTAATTTTATGATTAAAGCGTGACAGTATTTATATTTTTTTAGAAAAGGGATGCAAAGCGCAAATTTCGATCAACTCAAGTGACATAGCTTGTTACAGTCGGATTGGCAAAGTGATCACTATCTTCACTATCTATATATATGCACTATTCCACTAGTCAATGAAAGTGACGACATATACTACTTTAGACCCTACTGTTTACACAGGGGAAATTTTACCACACATTTCCCAGGGGTCCGAGTTTACCTTGCTAGCGCCCTTGGGGACTTAAACGGCGTAATACCTTGTCAAAAATTCTCAGACTAGCGGGGGCCTTTTACATACGTTCTTGTTTTTCTAGAAAATATGAAGCGACTTTTAATGACTAGTGCACTCTACGATGCTCTAATTCACCATTAGATTTTCATGGAAAAAATTGGCATACACGTAGGCCGAAAATTAGCAAAATTAAGTTGAGGTACCCATGCACCCACCCAAAAATAACATGGAAAAAATTGGGAAAAAACCCTTTCTTGCCCCCACCAATCCCTTTTTTGCCAATTTTTTGACCATCCACCCCCTTTTTTTGCATGCGGTTGACAGCTGCGGTTGAGAGAAAATATTTGCGGCCCAGATTTTTCAAACCAAATTTTTCAACTTTTTTTTCACAACGCGCCAATTTTTTTCTAAACATTTTGACCAGAATGACCACCCACCCATTTTTTGCCATTTTCCTCTTTTTTTTTGTCTGTACTAATGTTATGTTTATGGTGCTTTAAGCTTATATAAGTAATAATAAATGGTCAAAAACATGATGGTGAAAACGTGTTTTTTTTTGCCCAAAAAGGTACACACCCACCCTAGCGTATGTGAATGCCAATTCTTTCCATGACAACCCCCCCCCTGTTCCTGAGGGCTTTTCCGCATGTAACACCAAATAAGAATGTATGTGTTGTATCATTTTAAACACAAGTTACTAACTTACAGCAGAGCCTATAATTTTGCCACCAGTACAGCTATAATCAAATACTTGCGACGGAAAATCTTGCTTAATTCTCTTCTTATATTCCTAGAAAAAATGAAAATAAATTGCATTAAAATATCTAACCAAGAAAATCTTACATGCACAAAGATATTCTCAGGATATTCACAACAACTACTAGATTATAATATGTTCGAATGGTGTGCGCCCCATAATGTCGAAACCCATAACGTCGAAACCCATAATGTCGAAACCCATAACGTCGAAAGACATAATATCGAATGGACATATGGTCGAAAGACATACCTGGCGTTCTTTTACC
>JAUCNG010259964.1:0-12493 GCA_032353305.1 Cephalothrix spiralis
AATATTAGATACCTGTCTAGATACTGAGTCTCTTTAATATTATGATCTACAGTAAAGTTAATATGATACACACTATTGACACTATTTGAGGCTCTTTGAGTGGTTGAGAACTACAGATTATTTAAAACTTTTTTTCCTTTACATCTACTCTGGCAAGCAAGAGCCGGTGCGACCCCTCGATTAAACCTCACCTGAGGAAGGCTGAAGTGAGAATTGAATAATCTGTGTTTGTGTTTTTTTGCCGTACCTCTATATAAACACATGTGTAATGTTTATGTTTTGTTTTCAGGTTATGAGTACATTATCTAAGGAATCCTTTGAAACAGGGAAATGTTTTCAAAATGCATCATCCATTACAGTATCAGACAATAATTCAGATAAACAAAGTGAGTAATAATTTTTCTTAATCTAGATATTCATTGACTGAGCTATTTGTTGGTGACACAATACCAGATATAATGATATGAAATATAGATATTTTCGTTGAGATACATGTGTATTATTATATTCCTATCGTTATGATTCCATGTCATCGAAGGTTTCACTTTTGTTAGCACATTTTCCTTAAAAAATCCATTATTTACAGTCCGAAATTTTGCATGTATGACTGTATTTTTGTATAACCAACATTAAATATGAATTACATTTATTTTATTCAGCAACTTGTTTTTCCTTAATTAGTTTTAATCTTTTTCCATTGAATAGAATGGTTTTCGTCAGAAAGACGAACCCATAGCTCGCTTTGGGACCGAAAACTCTTTTCAACTGTTACTGTCGTTGAGTAAAAGTGTACCTTTAATACAAATTTTGTTGATGTTTAATTACCTATTCAAATTATTTTAGATCAAATTGTCACATCAAAACCATTTATCCGGCCTCAGAAAGACGCAACTGCTCAGGTATGCATTAAAATTATTAAAAAAAAAATCGTATACACCATTCACGGCCTTCTGGAAACTTTTGGATGAATCTTGTTTTGCTCATAGTACATTGATATGGCCCAATCCTAGCCGTTTCTGAGATATCTGGACTTGAAATTCCAAAAGTACAAAATTTCGTGTTTTTTTTGACACGGTAGAATCAATGAAGGAGGAAAATTTTTGGGTTTTGTTGGAACTAGTACCCTTCCTATTGCGTACAACGATTTAGTAGTAGAAATCATACAGGGTCATTCATTGCGATTTTATAAAAAAAACTTCTCTGTTCCTATGCTGCAATACTAATTGTATGGCAGTTTTAGTACGGGGTTTCCTATACACATACACATTGTACAATTTTTAGTAAATAAGGACCTTATTGGATTTCTTTTTTGTTAAGGAAAGGCAAGAGTATTTTTCCAGCAAAAAAACAGTTTTTGATTGGCTTCATTCGAGCGTGTCACAGGTACTCTATAAACCCCGAAATTTCGTACTTTTGGAATTCAAGTCCAAATATCTCAGAAACAGCTAGGATTAGGCCATATAAATGTATTATGAGAGGAATTAGTCGAATGGTACCTTTATTTTTACGATTTAGACATTTGCGCATGCGCAGCTACGTAACGTCATTTACTCAAAATCTGTCTTGCCAAATGTTTTTTCTCTCTCCAGAACGCCGTGTATCATCCTGGGTTTTTACACCCTAAAGCTGCACCGAGGCAGCGGCCACCCATTTCTACAATGGCCAGTCTTGGTGGGCTTTTAAATCTTTTGAAAATGGATGAGAGGAGATTGGACCATTATATAAAATGATAATATGAAAAGCAGTGTTAATTTATATTTATTTAAGAGTAGTGTTATTTTATTTTAGCAACCGGTTGTAATTCAAGAAATAAGACCGCGCCATGATCCAAACCAACCAGATGCATTGGTTATGCCGAGGCCAGACACTGTTCACCAGGTAAGTGCTTAAATACGCCATGCAAAAATTCACCGTTACCAGCAAATTAGTTGTAAGAAACGGCCTCAATTAATATGTTCTAATCACGCAACTTACGAGAAAAGAATTACAAAAGTCATCTTTCGACATGGCCAAAAAAACCTTATTCGAGGTAGTAAGTGGTATCATTTGAAAGACGATGGTTTTATCTATCGATTCGATCCTATTAGTTCTGCAGAATGTGGGGGTGAACTTTAAAAACGTCTTTGTATGAATTACTTTAAAAAATTAGTTCAAGTCAACTTTAAAATTGACAAAAAAATCTATCAATTTACAATACATTTATATATGTATAATTTGTATATATTATTTCATCGTATTATATTATATTTAATTCCTTTCTGTATCTTGAATTACGCATTGAATCGCCATTATAAGCCATTTTCACAGTTTGCTT
This sequence comes from Cephalothrix spiralis, assembly GCA_032353305.1. Classification (NCBI taxonomy): domain Eukaryota; kingdom Metazoa; phylum Nemertea; class Palaeonemertea; order Archinemertea; family Cephalotrichidae; genus Cephalothrix; species Cephalothrix spiralis. The sequence continues at coordinate 2,315 of JAUCNG010259964.1, forward strand.
TTGCTTTTTCTTGATTTTAGTCACGGTGCAACAAACAAAAGTTACAGATTGTTGATGTTGTAGTAGATCCGCATGTAGCTCATCATCTTCGTCAGCATCAACGAGTTGGCGTGACATTTTTATACGAATGTGTAATGGGACTCCGGGATTATGGTGGGCGAGGTGCAATATTAGCGTAAGTTCTAGAAAATTTCATTTGTATATGAACTCAATATATATCACGATGGGGGTATTTCACACTTCACGTTAGCAAATCACGTATGGCCGTTTTTGCGTTCACGGCTCCACGTTTTTAACCCTTTACCCCCTCCTCTAAGGTAGAACGAGAACGCGAAGCGAGTGCCAAGTCGAGTCCAGGGATTTATGTCTATCATGCCTATGAGTTAAATACGCCGCCGAGTGACTATTTACCTAAAATGTCTGTAATTTATTTTTACTTTGAATTGAAAGCTTAATCCTTCCAACTAAGATGGCTATATCATAGTTTGTTTATATTTTCGAAACGTAGCGCTCGCGGGATTCGAGATTGTTACAGTGTTAACAAAATACTGTGATATCAGTACGCCACTCGATAAAATAGTCCTTAAAGAAACGAATTTAGTAAGTTAAAAATTTTAATATTTAGATTATTGGCGGGAAATATCTTTTTACTGTTTTACTAACGTAGTTCGAATTTGAAATTAAATGTACGTACACTCGTTCCAGTACTCGGGCTAAATCCCTCGTTCCGGAACCCATGCACTGTTTCATTATATTGTTCGTAATACATTTATTCCCTTTCTCTCTCTTTTAGTGATGATATGGGTCTTGGGAAAACATTGCAGTGTATAGCTCTGGTTTGGTAAGTGTTGTCATAAAATTTTTCTTTATAGCAAATTTTAAACGGGTTTTCATGTATTCTAGACTTCCTTTGCGATAAAGTTTTGACGTATACTTCCTTTTAGTATATTTATTATGAACACCCACACATACCTTATACTATATTCCCAACTCTCTCGGGAGCAGTCAAAGAGACTTAAATGACTTGAGCTATTCACAATGTTCGGAAATGTTACCTCGGATTATCAAACTAACAATGGTTCAAAGCTCTTTGACTTTTTTCAGTATTTGCAGATCTCTACAAATTATGCTCTATTGTTTTTATTAATTACTGGTATTATTGGTAATTCCTTGACAATAATTGTTGTACTTCGGCAACCTGTTTTACCAAATTTTGCTGCGCGATTTACAATTATCGCTCTTGCTATTGCAGACAATTGCGTGTTGCTGACATCATTTCAGCTCCGATCATCCATTTCATTTTCTATATTTCATGTGCAATGGGGTCCCACTTCTGTTTAATGTCTCGACATGTATATCAATATGGACGCTTGTCATGATTACTTATCAAAGACTTGCGGTTATCATTTTCCCGCTAAAATGCAAACGTATCTTGACAAAAAAGATTACTCTAGCTATTTACGCCATCATATTTGTTTTCTCCGTGTCATTACCCAGTTTATTGGTGTTTCTCCTTGATTACAAGGTATCAAAACATGGCTCGTACGCAGCGTGTTCATTCGTGGATGAACGACTTCATAATACTATAAACATAGTCCTCAATGTATTTTCAACAGTCATTCCTGTTTTTCTTGTATCTTTTGCAAATATTTTGATGATTAGAGAAGTCAGAAAATCAACAGTGTTCCACCTGGATTTGAGAGATGGATTGTCGAAAAGAAATAAAATGTTCACCATAATGTTAATTTTTGTGAACAGCGTTTTTATTTTGACAAATGTACCGATTGCTATTTACTATATTTGCTTTAACAGTTATGTACTGTTCGATTTTGAATCTGAGGAGTTGGAATATATATTATATTATGCTGTATACGTAATTTATTATGTAAATAATGCTTCTTACTTTTATACTTATTCATTCAGTACCCCCACATTTCGGAGACAATTACGGAAACTTTTTTCAAGAAAGTAGCTGTTTATGATGTGGGAATTGTAATATAAAAAACAATAAGCTTACTTGTAACAAGAATATTAATATTGCATAAATGTACCGCCATTAAAAATTAAAGGAAACAGGTCCAAAGTGCAGCTTTCTGGTTTTGAATTGCTAAAAAAAACTGTAATAATAAATGGCCAATTGATAAGATGCCCAACTACTGTGTATAGTCTTTGCATATCGCCAGAGCATATCTATAAACAACAGATATTTCAGAAGTATCAATTTAATAAAAACGTGTAACAGGGGCGCACGCGCGGGCCCAAGCAGTTCATCCAATTGCTGCAGGGCTGCCTCTTGTGGCCATCTTGAGGCAACATATAAGGGGTAAAAATTTGCAGGATGTTTTAGGACAACCTCCACATCGAATAAGAACTAGCTATAGAACCAGCTTTTGCCCACAAACTTTCAGTGTATTGCATATATCAATATTATTCAAATTTTCAAAAATTATATTAAGCCATCGTTTTGAATTTTTAAAACAATGCTGAATGTGAATGCGATTTTGATAAGGAATATTTTAGTATAAGTTTCGTGTTGCTGTTTTGGTATTTGACGTTGGATCACAAAAACGGTTTATTTCTCACTCCTTTAGTAGGCTTGTACTGGATTTTTGTTATTCTAGTTTTTTATCGATTAATAGGCCCAAACAAATGCTTTAAACCAAATAAACGATATTTTTTCCTCTATATACATCATTGATTCATTGATGTATGGCTATTTTATTTATGTATTACAAATCATTGAAAATAAGCATTTTTTACATTATTTACAGCTAGCTCATATAATTAAAGGAGAGAAAAGTCAGATATTTAGTCTTGCAAAGTAAACATTTTAATCTTGATGAATGTGAAAGTGATTTCGATGTTCTGATTTTGCTGCTCTTGCGATAATATTTGACTCTGAATAAAAAAACGATCACTCCTTTAGGTATATACATAACTCTTTATGCATATGGCATATAATTTTCACAAAACGAAAAGTTTATTTCACATAAATCTGATGATACATTGTATTATAATTCAAAGCTAGTTTGCAATTGCATAGCACTATGCAAAAGGAAATAAATTTACCAGAATTTGATATGCTTTGTTAAAGTAGACACTTGTTCTGGTATCTGGCGTACATCGTTCCTTTCTGCAATTTTTCGTACTTTTTTGTTTACACCCATTATAATATCTGATAAATTCAACTTATCTCGTTTTTCTAATGCTTTACAAATGGTTTGAATAAAGAAAGATCCTTTATTCGTGGACCTATATGAACACCCGGAAGATGTCGATTGAAGCATAAGAAAATCTGGCTCTTTTAGAATAGGCTCAGTATCATGTTTTTTATCGGTTATTTTTCTAGAAGCTTGTACAATGAAAACTATTGGTTTTCCTAGAAGGGATTTCGTTTCCTCGAAATGTGATATTATTCTTCTGATTGTAACGTTTTTTTGATCTACACACATGATTCTTCCTTCTGATCCATTTGACAAAATAGCACAAACGAATAAATCAAAATCGGAGTGGTCGATAGACCCATATTCTATAAGAACTTTTTCCATATCATCTGCAGATAAATTACATTTGATATCTACACGAAAAGAGAATTGTTCAAAAGTAGCCTTAATTTGCTGAACGTCAAGCTCTGATCCGTTTCGGCTGCACTTATGATCATGATAATCTTTATTATTCAATATAAGACAAATTCCTCTTGGTATACTATTCATTGGGTAGTATTCATCGTCGTCTTCAGATCCGCTATCACTACTCATTGTACCACATAGTGAACCTTCATCCGAAAGTATCTCGATTATTACAGATGCAGACGGACGTTTTGATGGATTATTGTCCCAGCACTTTCTTATCAATTTCCAAATTTTGTCAGTGAAGTATTTTGGCTTCTCGCGTGGTCTCCAGCCCTTTTTACATCTACTCATAAACATAAGTCCATTGTAATCATAGTAATCTAATGCACTCTGACACTGGCCTATATGCCAAAACAAATAGGCCAAAGAATAGATATCTACCTTTGTGAAGTCTTGTACATTCTTTATATCAGTTATTATTTCGGGTGCCGTAAAAGCCATGTTCCCGCCTGAACTTTGGATATCTGCAGAATAGTGCACTTCACGAAGGAAATCAAAATCAGACAGTTTAGCAGTGTATGTGCCATTTTCTTCTTTGATAAGCACGTTGTCAGCTTTCACATCACGATTAATTATTGGATTTGGCTTAAGTGTATGAATATAGTTAAAGGCATTCGAAATATCCATCATTAGTTTGTTCTGAATACATGTACTTAAAGGTAAACCAGTTTGTTCACGCCTGCTTAGGAAACTATCAAGAGATCCCAAAGGCATGAATTCCATAACTATGTATGCTTCTCCATATGAGAAATTAGTAGGTTTCGCTTCCGCTTCTTCTTCCAAATCAAGAAACACGGAATATAGATCTACTACGTTTTCGTGAGTGATATTTTCCCAAAGTTTCACGTAACGTAAAACTTCATCTGTTCTGCATTTGATCCTATTTCCAAGATGAACTTGTTTTTCCGCTGCAGGCTCATCTATAAATCGGCATTTTCGTATCTCACCAAAGGAACCAGAACCAATAATACCCCTTCCATCTGGGTATGATACAAGTTTAGTATATTCATCTTTACTCGACACCATACGAACTTGATTCTTCTTTTTTGTCACATATTGATCAATGGCATTTGGTATAGGTTCTGGTACTTGGATTGGATTTTCCTTTTCTGTGGCAGTCTGTAACATAAAGTTTTCAATGTTAAAAAATTGTTGTTTAGGGTACGATATGGCAGTTGTATATAAAATAAGTTCACAGTTCAGTATTTAAATAGAAGAAATCACTTATAGTTTGGGGTAACTTTTATATCAATGAATATGTGGAAATGTCAAAATAGCGATGCTTAGCGACGCTTAGAGCGAACCTAGGGACAGAAATCAGTGTATCGCCCTGATCCACAGAACTCCTTCAGGGCTAAGTCCCCAGGTGGAGTGGCGGTACATAGTGCTCAAGAGCGCAATCATTTTTATATTGTACATGTATCTAAAAAAGCAAAATAAAGCTGATTCTTTCTTAAGTTTTTTTCTGCTCATTTGTTTTATTTGCAAGCGAATTTTTTTTATATAAAAATGTAAAAATTGTATAATAAAGATACCTCGTTCAATACAGTCCGATTAAAATCCTGCATTGAAACTATAACGGTACCTCCGGGACTGACAATAGGCAGCCATCTTTGCGTCGGCTCACTGACGCATAACACCATCGATTTGAATTGAAAATAATTCTACTGCAATCAATGGCGATCAAAAAGCTGTGCCAGCAATACATGTACGTTCGATTTTACAAGGTTAGCGAAGAATAATACGTATTGTTTATCACACTAACAAAAAGACGAAAGCGTATATCAACCTTAATATTGTTTTCTGCCATAGCTCGTCATCTAGATCTGAATCAAATACCATACGAATGCGTGAAATTGGTTTCTTTTGGTTTCCTCCTTCTTGTACTTCTTCCCCATGTAGAAAACTCTGTAAAATAAATTATTAGTTCTAACGCCAAGTTACTGATCACTTTTTGATTCAAAATAAATATTTTCTAACTGATATAAAATAAAAAATCACATTTATATTAATTTGGGCAAATGAGTATGGAATTTGGTACCCACCGACCCCCTAAATTTGGACTTCCACTATTTTTTCCCACTACTTTTTGACCCATACATCTCTTTTTGCAACTTAAAATTGTCCATTATGTTGTTTTATGTGTTAATTTAATCAATATTCATACTTTAAAAATTGACATTTTGTATACCCAGCTACACCCGCCTAAAATTTTTGGATTCCACGTTCACAGCGTGATTAGATAATGCTAAGTACCCTTGCCAAATTTTTCTCATTACTTATTGACACACCACGTAAATATCAGCTTTATGCATGTAAAATGTAAATACAGAGTTGACACTGGTTGATACATAACTCGTGAATGTCACATCCTTTTACTTGAGCTATCTATTCGGAAGAGATCGAACGAGGCGCGCAAGGCTTTGCCATTCTCACTTGTCAAAGCCTCTCCCATCATAGCACCTGCTGTCCAATATGATATAATACCATGGGAACGAGGATGGGCTTTGCATGTGGTTCACTTTACAACGGTAATTTTTACTTCGGATGAATAATTCACGGAGCGATATTTATATTATGGTGAATATAAATAAAAATATGATATCAATGCTATTTATAGTCTTAAAAATAAGTTATATTTCATGAACAATTGGTCACCGCACCAGCACATTTAGGAAGGCTCAATGCCTATATTTTGAAAACATAGAAGAGGGTGTACATGGGGTATACCGGGAAGCGGATTTTTCGCCACCGGGTACGGTTTTTTAGAAAATAATGATTCCGGGTCCGGGTTTTAGGCCTCCGGGCACGGGTTTTTACGAAATTTCGATTTTGGCATGGGCTCCGGACGCACTTATTTCTTTGGGTATACGGGCAACGGTTTTCCGATTTCTTCTGGTCATGGGCCGCGAGAACAACAAGAAAGTGGGCACGGGCTGCGGGCAGATGTTTCAAACTGGTATTAAGCTTCGGGAAGCTTTTTGGATCAAATGAGAAAGGTCATTATGTGCATTTAGCATCAATCTTGGTGTTAATACCAGCATAGAGGCTCATCAGTAGCCTACTTTTAACGAAATTAGTGCGTATTCGAGATCGTTTTCAAACCTTTTCTTGCGATAAAGTTCCGTGCACGGTTTTTCGAAAATAATGCATCCGGGTCCGGGTTTTAGACCCACGGGCACGGTTTTTCCGAAAATATAGTTCCGGGTTCGGGTTTCAGACCCCCATGTACACCCTTATAGAAAATAATAGAGGACAAAGACCGACATCCCAAAATATATTAAGACCTAATAGACATAAAACCGAATAGAAAAAGACTGAAAGTCCATAAGACCGAAATGACAGATATAAGATAGAATTAAAATAAAAACAAAACAAAAATCGTAATTTAAACATAATATCGGATATCATTTATTTATCCATTTTTTATACATTTTCCTTGGTTTTATTTCGTTTCGGTCTTTCGCCAACATTTGTACCAAAAAATTGTCGGTCTTATGTCCTTTTGGTATTTTCGTACGTTCGGTATTTCGGGCGGATCCCACGTAAAACATAATATTTATGAGAAATTTTAGTAAATGGTGAACTTTATTTTTTGCAATGTTGCAGGACTCTGATGAAACAAGGCCCATACGGAGGTAAACCGGCGATCAAAAGGACTATAGTTATATCACCTGGCAGTTTGGTTCAGGTAGGTTTATGATGCATTAAGATGTGAACAGAGATATCGAAATGGGTCGCTTTTCGGCTATTTAAAAACTCGAGATATTAACAAAATAGTCAACAAGGTCTAAAATATACTTTTTTGGTTTATAAACTGATTTAAAACTTCTTAAGTAAATTAATGACTATTATATCACGGTTAGCTATTTGTATGTTTTTAAATCTGTTGAAAATGGATTTGACTGCGCGCAGTATAAAAAGGTTATTACACTCGTTTCCGTGGGATAAACCCGTTATTCCACTCGGGGGCTACGCCCATCGTGGATAACTCATTTTTATCCAACTTGAAACTATATAATATCATAGTTTTTATAGTCATTTTTGTCAACTTATTTGTAATAAGTGAATATTCGATATTTTTGTCATTCAAACTTTTGATTCTTAGATTCAAATATGTATATTAACGGCCCTTGCCAAGACCCTTTTGATCAATTTTCTCAATACGATGCTTATAACTCAGTTGATACTTTGAATAGGAGTAAAACACTGGAAAAAACTGTCAATCAATTAGAAAGTCCGCCCACGTGACTCCGCCAATTAGAGGCCCCGCTCTCTTAAGTTACATGATCAGAAGGTCAAGGTCGAGCAATATTTAAGAAAAATAACTTGCTTTGTTACTTTACATACTCAACATAAGAAATAAAGTAACATTGCAGTAACATTTGAGCAACAATTACATCACAGTGTCTAGAACAATAGAAAATCAACGAACTGTAACGACATACAGTTTTTCGTCAACGCACCCCAATTACCTACATGTAGACACCACACATATATTCACTATAAATTACCATAATCACTTCTAGAACAATAGAAAATCAATAAAACAATGACAATTTTCCCTTTTTCGTCATCGCCTCTTCAATACCTTCACACAGATACGTAACAACATATAGTTATTACATTGGCCCTATATGACGCCCGAACCCGGCCCTGTTAACTTTTATTTACGCCGAGTCCCATTTTTCGTGACCCCGCTTCAATTACGCAAATACCAACAACATATACTTACTACTATGGCTCCATACAAGCCCCTATGACGCCCGAACCCCGGCCCTGTTACCTTTTTTACGCCGAGTCCCATTTTTCGTGACCCCGTTTCAATTCCCTTTACACAGATACCCAACAACATATACTTACTACGTTGGCTCCATACAAGCCCCTATGACGCCCGAACCCAGTGTTAACTTTTATTTACGTCGACTCCCATTTTCCATGACCCCGCTTCAATTCCCTTTCCGCAGATACCCAACAACATATACTTACTACGTTGGCTCCATACAAGCCCCTATGTCGCCCGAACCCGGCCCTCTTAATTTTTATTTACGCCGAGTCCCATTTTTCGTGACCCCGCTTCAATTCTCTTTACGCAGATACCCAACAACATATACTTACTACGTTGGCTCCATACAAGCCCCTGTGACGCCCAAACCCCGGCCCTGTTACCTTTTATTCATGCCGAAACAGTCCAATTAGGCAGAAGTGTCCAATTACCTACGCGTTGATACCCCACAAGGTTATATGCAACTGATTCTTAACCCATGCTAAATGAACATCAATGTATGAAATCAGTCTACTCACCGAATATGGATATAATCCAGAAAAAAGTAATCCGTGAGGTGAACGCTATCAACAAAATATCCGTATGAGAGAATCTAATCTGCTCTCTATTTATATCATGAATGCCGACCTTATAGACAGAAAAAAGATCGCACAATTTCCAAACTTCTTTGTAATCAAGTTCTCATCCCGAAGAGCAAAAAGTGTGTTTGTTCAAAATTGAAAATCGACGAAATGGAATAGAAATAATTATTGGATCGGGATGCGGTTTTTTGCATTCGATAGCTGCAGTTCTTTCACATGTTAAACATTTGTTAACGAAAACATTCATCGATGGAAAGTACTATTAATTACTGGTTAATTAACTCATAACAAGGATTAATTAAAATCAATCGTTTGTTTTTCGACCCTATCATCAACGGAACTTGATTTTTTCGTAATTTTCCACCGCCATGCGACGCCACTAATATCAAGCTATACTAACACACATCAACCACGCATTCAATACGCATCTAAATCAGTCGAATTCCTATGTTTTAATACACAAATCATCACGCGGGTTTTATATATGGAGCGCCATACACGCAAAATATTATTTTTTTCAAATAATGTACTTAAATGAACCAGTCCGGGGTTTTTAAAATGCACTCCCATTAGTTTAATGTTGTTTCCCGTGATTTAAATGCAGTCCAACAGCGAACAGTGCTCACGCAAAATTATAGTAGTCCCAGAAATGTAGTGGCAGAATGGGTAGTCCCAGCATGTAGATTATTTCACTAAATCGAGGATGGTCTATAATGTATATTTAATCTGTGGTCTATAGATGCACAGGTCCATGGTTCACAGGTCATGTGACTTTTTCGGAGGAAACTAAACTTTAATCTCGTAATAATAATAATCCAGTATAAAACATGATACCGGAGTACTAGTAATCTATTTGAAATTCAATTAAGTCAAGTGGGACGTCACTTTGTTGAAAAATCTGAATAACATGTTGAATTCTTTCATGTCTTTTATATTTATTTCCGCCATTTTATTTTAATGACGTAAACAGGTATTTTACGACACTTAAAACCTGTTTGGTCTTACCATAGACTAGTAAATAAGACTGGTTAACATTCTCGATAAGATCCAATACCAAGCTATGCGCTCAATAACGGGAGCAATGAAAAGGGTTCAGTAAAGTTAAGTTATTTAATTTCTTAGGCTTATATTCATTTGACACTAGATATCAGCTACAAACTGTTTCTACCATTAGGAAAAT
>JAUCNG010261075.1:0-12490 GCA_032353305.1 Cephalothrix spiralis
TTACCCATTTAATTTGGCACCTTCATGTGCAGTTCCTAAGGAATCGGTGAAAAAGATGGAAAAATGAACAACCCTAAGTTCTATACCAAGTATATGAGATAAAGTGGCAATAAACCTGATAGCCTCTAAGATCCTATAAATGGAGTGGGCCCTCCTCCAAGAGATAAAAAACCATTTATAAGCATAAGGGTTTATTTGCAGTAAGAATGTCATTCTCTTGAGATCAGCCTGCACTATGCAAATGCAGCCGGTTGTCTGGGCCCTTCCTTCCCTCCATCCTAATATTATTGTTGGTACAACATACATGTACAAAGTCTTGATATTACTGAGAATAAATTGATTTCGGATTACCTATATTATGAAAAATTTGACATGAAAGTCTGAAGTTTTTGGACATGAAAATAGATGTTTTAAGCTCACGGACTGTATATCTTTTAAATTGCTTGACTCCCACTGCCAAGAGTATGTAGACTCTGTCATGTGTATACAGTGGTGCATAGGGGAGTAACTACTATGCTCTGCCTCCATTTTTCACTAAAATGTGTGGTAATATTTTATATAAAAATTTCTTTACTGAATTAATTGATTTTTTTAATGACAATCTTTAATAGTTCTGGATTTCTTTTTTGGTTCAGAATCACTCACAACCTATTGCTAAAAACCCTATTAAAATAAAATTTTTATATATCTGACCTTGATTAGATAATGATTAAATCCCCTTTTGAATTAGAATCTAACCTTACCATCCTTTCATCTAAATTCACATAATTTGAAAATCCATTTAATGATTGACAGAAATTGGGTTTCCATAAATCTTTTTTTAATTGTCCCATACCTCATGTAAATATGACAAATGTTTTTTTATTCACAAAGTAGGACACCAATAACCTTCATATTATTTTCTTCTTACTTCTCTCCATTCCAAACATAATTACTGACAAAAAAATCATTTTGTTGCATTAGAAGGTAATGAAAGTACTTTCTATGTTGTTCTGTTCCTTACACTACTGTACTTCACAATTCCAAACTAAGGTTTAAGCTTCATTTATGATTTTATATCTTAAATACATTCTTTTATTAAACTATAATATTGAACTCACTTTTTTTTTTACAAATAACCAGAACTACACTGGAATAAAAGGGTATTGCATCTAGTATATCACCATAATTTAAACCTGAATCCTGAAAAACATTTTTTGTAGTACAGGCATCAAATTCGGTACACATTATAGGGTGGCATGTAAAGAACACTTTAATAACATTTTTTCTTTCAAAAGCAGGGACCCAGGAGCCATTTTTGGCCAAATGTCGGGAGAATGTGTAAAATATCAAAATACCCCAATTATGGGGCCCTCCAGCACCTGCGTCAGGTCACCTACCCCTGTGGGTCTTTTTTATTATGTTCGCTATTACCTTCAACTGTTAGTTTGAAAAGTCAACACTCTCATGTTAAGCCTTTTTTTAGATATTTTTAAATAAATACATTAGAAAACTTTGTCAAATATCTCACGTTTCACATGTCCCATACCTCACGTTGACATTTTGAATTAAAAAAAAAACGCCGAATAATTTACCTCGTATAATTCTCAGACTTTCGGACTTTACATAAAGTTTTAAAAAATCACTTTTTATGTATCCTGTTCTCACGGGCACATTTTAATCGACCTGCTTATGTCAAAATATCAGTATGAGATGTATTTGACACCCATTTTTTACTCTGAATGTTCTGTACCTCACGCATGGAATCAAAGTTTGAAACCACCGCTGTTTCTATTTTCTTGAGAAATTAAATTCATTTTCCCTTTATTTTGATTATTGTATTAATAACATTCCTATATTTCCTGCATTTCCTAGTTCTACATCAGAATATTATATTTTCCATACATTTTGAGAAAGTTGAGCTTAACGTCTGTATAGTATAGATACTTAGATAAGTTATATATGAATTAAAAATACGTAAAATAAACTTGGTTGTTATCCTTCTTTCAGTTGCCCTTAATGCATTGAAGAAAAAGAAAACATATGACAAACAGCTACAAAACATTGATGGAACTTTATCAACCATAGAATTCCAACGACAATCATTAGAAAATGCTGGTACTAATACAGAGGTTCTTAAAGTTATGGGTATTGCAGCAGATGCTTTAAAAGGAGCCCATCAAGGATTGTAAGTTTAAAATTGAACTGTCAGATTTTAAAACATTTTAGACTACATTACAGAAATTTTTATCTCCTGCTTTATCTCCTTTAGGTATGAGGATGAGACAAAAACTTTCTTCTTCCAAATAAAAGAAAATATCGTCATCTTTGTATTTGTACTCCAAAAAGTCGTTCAAAAAACACTAATTTCCTCCGATTTTAACCGATGTTATGCATACTCGAAGACGTTTAGAACTTACGAAGCTATCTTAACAATACAGCTGGCGTGTGTCAGGTTTGACGTATGGCAGATAAGTAATGCATTTATATTTAGTCAAAGGTTCGGAAGGTCTCGGAAAACATAAGGTGTGTTTGGGCTTAGCTTATATATTTAAGAGCTGGTGAAGTAGCGATATCCAGTAACTCAATAGGATTATATATACTTATCAGAATTAGACCGGGTTTGTTTTTTTATGAAAAAGAAAGATAGTTTTAAAACGCTGATAACCACATTTTCTAAATTCCTCTTTATTTAAGGCATACAAGTTCTTAAGCACTGTTATGTATTTCAAATTTAATTTTTTGCAGAGATGTTGATAAAGTTCATGATATGATGGATGATATAGCAGAGCAACATGATATTTCACAGGAAATATCTGAGGCTATTTCAAATCAAATTGGTTTTGGAAATGATATTGATGAAGTAAGTATAACTTAATTTTTATCCATTAGTAGTTTAGTAACATATCATCTGGAACTGGTTAACCTATGCAATGTACTTGTATTATGTGTCTATAGGAAACCAAAAGCTAACTTATTTTCTGTTGTTTAATATCCAAACATAAAAAAGAAGAAAGAACTATTGAAAATCAAAAATATTGTAAGTCAATAAATTCAATTGATTTTTGCTAGAAAAGGTTGATACATTTAATGATCTTTAATGGTTTTATGATTTAATGATAATATTTGACTTTGAATCAGTTCATGCAGGGGGGGGGGGGTTGTCTTGAAAGTGCATGCACCAAACCGGGTGGAGGTGGGTGTTTTTGGACATTGGTCTCACTTTCAAGACCACTTTCGAGACGTGGATATCCTGAGGCTTATGTCTTGAAAATGAAGTTCATGTCTCGATAATGGGTGGGTATCAAGAGGCTTATGTCTTGAAAGTGAGCTTCTTGTCTGGATAATGGGTGGTTTCCAGAGAGTAATCTCAGAAAAATGAGGCAAAATGTCAAAAAGGTGCTTCATATTTTCAATAAATTATACCGCATCCCATTTTCTGCGGCTCAGTTTTTTGGGCAAAATTTTGCACATTTTTTTCAATGCGCTCAATTTTTTCCTAAGAAGGGTGGGTTCTTTTCTACAGGGTTTGAAAAGTGAGAAAAAAAAATGTAAAATTAGTGACTGTTTTGTCTGAAAAGTGAAATGAAATGTCGAGTTAGTGATGGTTGGGGTGATGTCTGCGAAGTGACGAAAATGTCAAGATAGTGAATGGGGTGGGGTGGTGGGTCACATTTTAAGATTTCAAAAATTTTTACTTCGGAGACCTTGGTGCCTGCACTTTCAAGACACCCCCCCTGGTTCATGGTTTATTTTCATTTTCTTTAAATCAAACTGTATACATTAATTAATAATTAGTCATATAATTTTTTAATATTTTCTTAATTTCAGGATGAATTGAATGCAGAATTAGAAGAATTAGAACAAGAAGAATTGGATGATACTTTACTTCAAGTTAATGGCCCAGCTGTTGATGACCTACCAACTGTGCCTAGTTCAGAGCCTGTTGCAGCCAGTAAGTCATGTTTTTTATTCATATTTTTTGCACAGGGCCCGACCAGGGAAATTTTAGGCCATCAACTCAGAAATGTCTAGAGAAGGTGCTTGCTACTCCATGCATTTACATTGCTTAAATATAACGATTAGAGTCAGGTTTACCCCGAAGGGAGGCACAGCGTCCTATAATCCAAGAATTTTTACGAGAGTTAGCCACAAATGATATTTCCGGTACTCGGGCGGACATCTATGCGCTTGTTTTAGAGCCTTTCAAGTTTATAAGGACAAATGTGATAATTAATCTGGAATCTATTGTTCTAATGTTATTGTTTACGATCTACTGCACCTTTAAGGTCTCATCAGACTATCAGAATATAAAATTAAAACCATTTACATTTTTCAAGTATAACATATACATTGTTGATGTACATCCTACATTTGTCCTTATAAACTATACTGACCAAAGAGTTATGTTGAGTAACATGTATTAGACATACTTTCATCATCTTGAAAGTACTAATTGCCCAGATAAAGCAAATAGCTATAATTTTCACTTTCGACTCCATAAGAGGGAAAGGAACCAGTCTTACATTGCCAACTGAGACTGATATAATGCCCTGATACCCTGTGGCTTTAACTAAATCCATAATTATATACATGTAATTGTATACATGTTTACTAAGGCTATGTTACATTTTCCTTTCAGGTAAATCGAAGGACGAGGATGCTGACCTTAGAGAATTGGAAGCTTGGGCCTCATAAAGAAAGTGGTGCTACGACTGTTCATTTGTTGCCAAGCGATACATTACAAACCTAGTACATGCAAGACTGAATTTGAAATGTGATATATCTTTTAGAATTCAGCATGTGTTGACTGGTTGGATATTTGTTTAAGTCTTTTAAATTTGAGTGAAAATTGTAATGTTATCATAACATGCTTTTACAGTATTGTTACTCCCTCATCAAATGATGCTAATTCATACAGGGTTTTTTCTTAAAACCTCCTTTATTTATTTATTCTCTCACTTTCATAATTTTGGGTCTTGTAATCAGACGTGTGGGCTGACGTGATACGGTTCGGCAGCGGCCGATTGTTTTCGCCACGGCGGCGGCCGCTTAGCTTGATTTTACCGGCGGCGGCGTTATGAAAAAATTATAGTTTTAATTATTATCAAATTAGAATATGAACTTGAAATTTTGAACGTTATAAAATTACAGTACTATTTATACAATTTGTACTAACTAAAAGATCGAGGATTCATCCTTCAAAATCAAACCTCAATTGATTAACTTTTTTACTACATCATATATATGTGTAGCCTGTTGACCTAAGACCTAATAAAGATTATCAAAAAATGTACACATGTATACTAGAAAAGACTCTCGGCAGTGCGCCGATAAATACCGCGGCGGTCGCGGCCCGCCGGGTGATCTTTATCGCCGGCGGCGGTGGATACAAATCAATCGGCGGCGGGGCTCGCTGGCGCACACGTCTGTTTGTAATGTATTTTATTACGAATGATTTGTGTAAATAATGTATAATAATATTAAATTTTCTAAAATAATATATATCAACCGTACATGTAGTAGGTTTCTGGAAAATGTGTATTTTCATCGCATTCCTATGACTGAATAATCATTAAACCTTTTTTTAGTTTCTTCGAATTTACCCCATATCATCTTACACTAGCTTTTTTGATACACTATAAAATTATATTTTACAAACTGTTAATGTTAACCCTTTAGATGTTAGAGGATTCTGTACATGCATATGTATTACGGCACTACTATAATACTTGTTGGAATGTCATGACTTACTTCTGTCTCAATGAATAGACTTAGTATAATATTATGTTATCATCACTTTTTTTAAAGTGATGTTCTCTGTGCTTGCAAAGTAATACTAAAAGCTTTTCAATATGTTGTAAATTAAGTCCCCTTTGCATCCTCACTAAATAAGCATTACATGGTCCTTGGTGGATTTAGAGGCTATTCGGGTTAAATTTTTGCAATTTTAGTTCTGTGATCATAGTTAAGTACCAGAATCCTTAAGGCTTTATGTTGTGATACTTCGTAGCCTACCTCCTGCATTACAAAATAGAGCATTTCCAACGCTATTCCCACTTCAATTTTTAAATTTTGCCGAAAAGATTGTTCAGCTATTTTCATCAAATTTTGTATTGTTATTCTGCTGAGTTAATGTAACTTTCTATATACTGAGTAACTCGAACAGAAAAAAATAGAGCCTATAGTAAAGCTACTAACTATAATGTCTCTTTGTATTTAAAGAACTCCCTCTTTTAACGTAAAATTACTGACCAGTAGTACATGTGTATATCTACATTAATTTCATGTGTCATTATATTTTTATATGAGCCTGATTTATTAGTAAAACTAGCAAAGATTAAAAACATTACATTCTTGATCTAATGCTCGGCATAGAAACAATAAGTTTTCACATTTCTAGTTTTTCTTGTTTTTATAGTCAAAATCTGTAATAAATCATACTTGCATATACCTGCATATACTGAACATGATTGTTCATTTGTAATTATATATGAAGATGACCAATGCACTCATTAAAATGCATGTTTAATCTGTTGTATCAACCGAACCAAAAATACGTCAAATATATAAAATTTAAAATGTTTTTAAAACAAAATTTATACAGCTATAAATCTAAATCTACAACACACGGTAAATTAATGAATCCCAAATATTAATACTGTTTTTCCTCTCTTTTTAAACTCTTTTCTATATCATTATTGTTTATGAAATTATGCAAAGGTGTTTTGTTGAGTAATTATTTTAATCATGTTTTGATGTTGAAGAAAATATTTATTGCCGTATTGATTTGATTTCAAAACGTCCAAAAGTACGGTGTATTATCATTTTTCTTTAATTTATCATCTGTAATATAAATGTTAATAAACCATATAATAATATGTCATTTGAAAAGTAGTTGTACGTTGTAGTTCTCTGTATGTATTTATCCAGGTATAAGTTTTTTTTGGTAGAGAAATGGTTCATGATGTCCTCATATCATGGACGAGGTTTTAACTCAGTATTTTCGACATTTCCATTAGACTTAGAATTTCCATTATATTTTTAAAAGTCGATCGACACAGGGTGGTCATTAAAATTTTTTGCATATCCTATGCTGGAAACTTGAAAATTTATTTTCAATCATGATTTAAAGCCGCAGGGTATAACATTAGGAAACATGCGTCTCACTACGTATATAAAAATGTCGTATTGCGAAATTTTCAATTTAATTTTCAGTATGTACATGTATGGGAGTTAATAAGTAGATTTTCACATAGAATACATATACGCGCAGAACATATTATATCCTATACTACAGATGATAGACGAAGATTTTAAGACAATTTTTGGTGCTTTTAGTCGAAAAGATCTTTACATCTGCGTTCTTAAATAAATTCGTATTTTTGAATAATTTTGCCAACATTGAATTTTGTCAAAAATGGGTGGGCTATGTCTTGTCATCTTTGGTCAACCATAGGGCAAGCCTACCGACCGGTACGACCTTCTGGAAACTATAGAGTCATCCTCGTTCCCATGGTATTATAACATTTTTCATAATCCTTAGCCAGCAGCTGCAGGTTGACGCTCTGACAGGTGAGAATGTACTAGAGTTACTGTAGGCCTAGTGGGGCCTTACTAGTGACTCTTGATCCCATTTCAACTCCCCCCCCCGTTGCGCATTAAGGATTGCGCTTTTTTTTGTATCTTACGGTTTTGCGCGCTGTTTGTTCGAAATTATTACAGTGGACACGGAAATAAAAAAAATAATACTACACGAAAACATATTGCGAAATATTGCAAAATTAAGAGTAAAAACAACATTTTTGAAATTAAGATAACGTTTACTAAAAGGGTAAGATATTTATTATTAATTACATCAACTTTATTTCATTATTTTAATGACATAAACATGATAAAAATATAGATTTAGATCTTCAAGTTCAATTAAAAAAGAAAAAGAAAAAAATTTTAAAATCAATTTTAATTTTAATTAGGCGACCATCACTCAGTGAGGGCCCAGATGGGGTGTCTCCATCCTGATCCTGTTTGAGAAAATCCTGTCCCGTTTGCCATCCCATTATACGATGTTATTTCTGTCCCGTTTGGCTTTAATTTCCCGTCTCCATTTGGGTTTCAACTTTTTTAACATTGGACCGTCTTATTCCCGTCTCCTGCTCCTGCTAGCTACTGATTGATTTCCATTTCCCGTCTACTGCTAGCTACCAATTGATTTCCATTTCTCGTCTCCTGTTACCGTTAGGTCCCCATTTCCCAGAATCCTGTGTCCTGTTCCGTGGGCCTATCCTGATCCCGTAAGTGTCATTAAGGGCCTTAGATCCTGATCCCTTTAACCCCCATTTGGGCCCTCATTAGTGGATTGTGGAGTCTGCGTCAGACCCAACAAACCGCTAAATTCATGTCGGCCATGATCAGTGTTTACGGTCTTAGGTTCATTTGTTGGTTTTTGCATCACCAGATCAAAAGTTCCATTGATTCTAATAGATAGGCCTATACCGCTGCTCGGGTATTATCAAGTTAGTAGAGCTCACCCTTCGATTAAGTGACACATACCTTATTTCAGGTATGCATTAGGGTACCTTAAAATTTAGGAACGCAATACTTATATACATTATACAGGCCATGGCTGAGTATTCCTTGATTAGGTGACTGGTCACACAGCCAGTGATTCTGCAAAATTTAATGTAATTAGGTGGCGTCTCAAAATGTCGACACTTATTTCTATTAGGATAACGTTCGGATAGGGTTTACCCCCTCCCCCTTCCAAACGTACTGCCATGAGAAATGATGTGTCGATTGTCGTCTTTGTTATATGTATAAACACATCGACACTTCAAGTTTCATTTTCTATCTGTCTATGCTTCAACCCCCTATCCGAACGTTATCCTAATAGAAACAAGTGTGGACATTTTGAGACGCCCCCTTACATAATTCACCAATTTGTAGATTGTAAAGTTTTGAAATTTTGAATCCGTGAAATAAATTTTTGATATAACCGTCCAAAGTTGAAATTAAATGAAGTATTGTTAGGGCAGTATGAACCAGTCTATGTTACGAATGGAGGTAAATACATGGAGCCCAAAAATAGCAATTAGACATGAATTTAAGCATTATAAGTAATTATGGTGGATAGCATTGATTGTGAACCTCTAGAATTAGAGGAAAATGTTAACCAGAAGTGGAACCAGTTATAGAAGATAAAACTCTAGAAAATGATGAAACTATAGTAAATGTTAAAAAGAAAATGGAAAAAGTATTGTTACACCCCAAGCCCACAGAGGGTTATCATCCAGTTTTGTCAGTGATGCTTCAATGACCAGTGACTCATTTTTTAGGATGTTCAGATGAATCATTACCTTAAGTTATAATAAAATAGACAAAATAAATGAAATGATTATTCAAATAAATAAAAAATTAGATGAGAAAAGCGGAAATGGATAATCTATAGGAACTTATACACCCAATGTTTAATCTAGTTTTGGAGTGATATTTTTAGTGTGTGTCGATTAAAAATCCAAAACTCCATTTTCAAAGAAAGACTTGCCTTCGGAAACATGGTAATAAAGTAAGCAGATTGTTAAGTAATAAAGTAAGCAGATTTAGTTGATCTCAATGGGCATCCCTGTTCTAAAAAGCAGTAACTAATTTTAAGTTGAAGTCTCAATTTCACTACAGAAAGCAGTAAAAAGTCAGTAAATTGAGCATTTTGGTATTTTACTGATTTTTACCTTGAAACCAAGTCTGAAAGTCATAGTTACTGCCACATACTATGGGGTTTATCTCTGAAATGCCTTAAAACTTAGTAAATTATGGTGTTTTCTCTTTGAAATTAGTGGTTTCTCATTTCGTCAAAATGTTAGGGCAGTATATTTATTCCTCCTTTCTGAGGCTAGATTCACAAATTTGGCTGAAGCCAATTTAAAATTAAATTTGATCTAAGTATATCAAAAAGGAATTCATTTCCCCAATCAGTATTATCAAGAGTATAATATACTCTTGGTATTATTGATGTCAAACTTTGCAATGACATAACTTTGCAATGACATTCTCCCTGGTTGAACTGGTAAAAGGAACAGAATATGAGAAATGTGTCTTATCCTCCTCTATTATTTGTTAAGCAGTGTTTGCAGATTTGGTCTTCTAGAGGTTTGTTATACGAAAATCATGCTATATGGGAGTTGTATAGTAGACCATTAGAGACTGTCAAAATAGATCAGATTTTAAAAACTGCTTCCCCGTATACTGATTAAGATGCAGAATTCACCATAACTATAAAATGATGACATGGCTTCCTTAGTATTACCAATCTTTCATTAACCAATGTTAAGAATCGCCCGTATTAATCCTTTGTTAAGGCATAGTTGTAGTATGGTCTATTTATATGCACTTGAATTGGCTTCAAGCGATAACTTTTAAAGTATCACTGACCGGTGAATAATTGATATCAGTATTTAACTATCATAAAGCACTTGAGAGTTGTTGAAATAACAACAGCAGGTGGTATATTTTTAGACCATATTGCAACTCTCCTATCAGTATTTGTATAACCTTGATGCTTAACATTGGTAATCTAACATTGGTATTACCATACGTTGTATGAGTTCAGTTTGTACAAAACGGCTAAAATGGTAAATCCTGCACTATCTTCGTATACTACACCTAAACAAATTTTATTTTAAATAGATGCATTTTAACTGCAGGTTTATATGTGGCAGAATAATTACATTCCTCTGACTTTCGTCTCCAATTGACTTAAAACATGTTTTTACTTTCAATTATTTATATTTTCAGCTTTAATATGTCAGTAGCAGCACCGGTGCCGAATGATTTCGACAAAACCAGTAGTATAGAAGATGACTTCATGTATGGATCTAACGTTGCAAATTGCCATGTCTACATTCGGATGGGTAGGTCCTTTTTCAATAAACGCCTGCATTTTCATTTTTGCCTCCTGCATGTACTTACTGCATTATTTTCGCCCTGATTCTGTTTAATTGATCTAAGTTCACAAAAAAATCGCGTTCACTACTTTGAAATTGTCACTCGGTTCCCCTTTTACTTTCTTTCATGAGTTTTATTGCCTCATGATTCTATCTAAATAAAGATTTTGACATTATCTTCTCTCTCTGTTTTTAGGCTTTTTACGGAAGGTGTATGGAATACTTTCTGTCCAGCTTCTCGTAACTGCAATTGTTGCCTCGATGTTTATGATGAGTGAAAGTGTGAAGGTGTTTGTTCAACACAGGTAAGATTCTTTGTCTTTTTTAATTAGATGTAAATAAGGTATTTTTGTTTTGATTAGTTTGCGGACAAACAAAAAATGAGGTCGGCGGTAAAACACTTTTTTTTAATTCATTTTAATGTCTGTTCGAAATGGGGTTTTATTGCACACCGACGGCAGAATTTATTTTTTAGATTTATATCCGATAAGTTACGGCGACGGAAATTTATATTTCCATATGTAAACCAATCAATAAGAAAATGTCCTATTGAGGAAATATAATATAAACCACGGCTTTAAACATTGCGCTTCTAATTGAATAGGGTTATAACTAAAGCTAGGGCCTCGAAGGTACATAGCAACCAGTACCTGAAGCCCCTCCCCTTTAACTAACGCGTCACGATCCTTTTAGGAAATCTTGTTTCAATCTTTGTTGCTTGGTGTTCGGATTTTTGTAACAGAGAGATCCAGAGTGTTCTCTCCCGGGTCTTACTTCGATTGCCCTGTCATATGACAAAATGATTTCCCTAGCAAACAGCGCCATAATTGGACGCCTATAACTATTAGGATAACAGCATTGCCTAAGTTTCGTCACGAGCGCCTAAACAACGAGCTACCCCAAAAACCTAATTCTAGTTTATTTTAAAGTACATCGGTGGCATAGATAATCTCTATACCCTCTATAATATACTATTTATTGACTTCTTGTATACCAGAATACTTCTAGTGAGACTTTATGTCTAATTATTTTATTTTTCGAACTGTGTTTTTTTTTTAGTCCATGGATGATGATGACTGCTGTGATTCTTAATATCGGAATTCTATTTGCACTCATGTGGAAACGAAAGGAAACACCAGCAAATTACATTCTTCTTGGAGTATTCGTAAGTGAAAAATATATTTGCAATTCTTATCAATACAATCATGATATATTCTCAAATTGAAATAAACGAAAATGTACTAGAATGTGTGCATTAATTGTAATACCTTTGCCTTAATTATATAGTTCATTGATTACTTGTTTTTTTAAAGAAACTTACGCATGGTTCAATAAAATAATTTTTCAGTATTCCATATCAATATTATAATTCTAGTATAGTTGTTACTATAAAACTACGTAAAAAATGTGTTCATATCATATCTGGTGTACGGGCCCGCTACCAACGTAAACTGATTGCATGCCCCATTACTTTCTTTTTGCAACATTCTCTATTTTTATGCTTTGTATTTTCAGACACTTACTGAATCGTATTTGGTCGGAATTATTGGTAAGTTTTTAGGACTCATTAT
>JAUCNG010263297.1:0-12471 GCA_032353305.1 Cephalothrix spiralis
TGTTGATGTTGGGATAGTACACACGTTGATGTTGGGATAGTACGCACGTAATGTTGGTATAGTACGCACATAGTAGTTATGACGCGTTTTTGATAATATTGTGTCCTTATCTTAAAGAAACGCAATATGAACATTTGTTAAAGATCACGTGACAAGAGTTTTAGCCAATAGCACTAGAGAAAAAGAGAGACATGTTAAATAATGGGCAATATGGTAGATATGTATGGTTATCTCATATATGGACAATTAGTATTCAGATATTCACCTAGTCATGTGACAACTGTCATTGTTACGTCATAATTCACTATGGGATCATAACGTTACTTTTTGTGTCTTTTGGGTTACTTTATGACCGACCCATAAGGTTACATTTTAGTCACATTGTGATTCTGCTCAGAAAAATCTCGAAAAATTGCCGCCAATGAGCAATTTGGATAAAGAGAGAAAAATGCCGCACTGAAAGTGTTATAAAAGCTAATGTCAGCATTCTACTGCCACAAATTACACAACTACATGCCCAAAAAAGAATATATTTGTAAATCAAAAATAAAGATTTATTCATTAAATCATATCACCCTTACTGATATGCCCTTATTTGAGCCTCGATCCAGTTTACAAATGGTTGGACGCTCGTATACCAATCTGGTATTTCTTTTGGTCTCTCAATGCTACCATACCATACAATGCCAACTTGTGTCCATTTATCTCCGCGTCTGCATACTAACGGCGAACCAGAGTCACCCTGAAAAGAGTCGAAAGGCTTTTCTGTTTTTGTACGGACCAATTTTTAAAACAAATTACGTCTGCGGCGAGAATAAATTAAATCCTGAAGTAATTATTTTGACAGAATTTTTAATTCAACATTTAAAGTCGGAATACTTGTTAGCATTTTCATGTGAACGAGGCTGCATTACGATGACTAAAGAATTTAAAATATCGACTACAGATCTCACAATACCCCAAGTACCTTGGTTACAACGATGAACCGTTGAAAAACTATTCAAATTTGCCGCTTGAATTGCCGTGAAAGGTGTTCATTGCAACACGTGAGGGCACATCTGTTCCAAAAAATTAAAAGCGTAAGGTGTGCAACGCAATAAGTAAAGTTAATTTACATGGCCTTATCACATCTCGTCACTGAAGGTACCAAACATCTTGATACGACAGGCTTCAAGCACCTTGCACAAATCATAAATTTTAGCATCAATGGGTACCAAAGAGTAACATAAGTATGCATGGCTGAAGAGTGACTGTTAGCTATTGTTATATTCACCTAAGGCATTTTGTTCAGACTTTCAAGATATTGAAAGGATCCGAAAGAGATGCGGGGCCTGCGCCTATAGCTATTCGGAATTAATTTTCGTATTTCCTAAATCCTCCGAAGAGGTTTGGCAGTTTAAGTACTTTTAAAGGATTTCAAGGCCTTACAACAAATTCGAAGGATTTAACAGAATATAAAAAGTGCTGGGAATCCTGCCGGAGATAGGCGAAAACTAACTTTTACGCGGTCAGTCAGGTTGTTATAAATAACTTACATAGAAGGCTCCTTTATAAGGGTTTTTGTTTTCCCCACACAATGCAAACCCTTCCCTCTCCATCATGAGCTCCCGTTCTTCTGGGAATTTGGATTTGTTGAATCTGTCTAGACAGTTTTCAAATGTTGGAAGTTCTACTTCTACTTCATGGAGAACACTCGATCGACCTTCACCTGTAAAAAACAGTTTAAAAAATAATCATCAACCGCTTCACCCCCGCTGAAGTATGGTGACTCCCTAGTTCGTGCAAAATTGCGCACAATTTCGTCGGATTGCGAAGTAAAAATTATGTTTTATATTTCAATTCGAATATACAAAAGAGCGACTTATCTCAGTATAACTCGATTGTGTAATGCAAAGTGCATACAACATCATTGAAAACAAATATACAATATTATGAGGAGAGGGATGCACAATACCGTATTAATAAAATAGCTTAAAATAAGTTTCAAAAATCTGTTAGTTGTAAGAGACAAAAAGAGGTTTTGGGCACAATTTTTTGAATTTAGGAGGTTTTATACACAACGAGTTAGCACGATGGTAATCTCTGGTTGTTATTCCAGGAATGGAGACTTTGCATGGTATATCAAAATTAGTCCAAATCATTTCGAAATTCAAACAATCAGCATCCCAGTCTGAGTTGTTTTTTGGGGACTATACGGAGGATTTTCGAGATGGGGTTTTTAGGATATTTCTGGAAATGCGGTTTTTGTCCCTTCGGCTTCTTAATTTTAGTTCTACGAACATGCGCAGGACTACTTACTTTTGTCCGGTTCGCCATTTTTGTATCCCATGATACCCCAACCAGAAAGCATGCAGAGTTCGAAATCCTTGTACGTTTCATTTCTCCTCATCAAACAGATCGGCCTTATCTTATCCGTATATTCGACTGGATTTTCAAGTTTCAAAAGAGCAGCATCATTCCTGTTTAAGTCTGAAAACTTCACTCCTTCAAGACAATATAGAAAAAACGGTATTATACCTGATAATATAAAACATATAATAAATTAACATTTTGAACCTCGGTAATTTCTTTGAACAAGTACTGATGCATGGAATAAATTTCTGCGCCTAGCTGGATTAATTTGCCGGAACGACCAAACCGCGCAAAAGCGAATATCAGAACAAGTCCAAGATATTTACTAGGACGACATTTACATGTATAATCTTTTCACACAACCAATATCATTCTACTTTCCTAATTTATGATGTAACCATTAATTCTCATTTTCGGCAAGTAAAACCAACTATTAAAATCCGATTCATTTTAAGTTATCGCGTAATAATATCGATGATCCAAATCAATTATAAAACGAGGACGAATATGAAATATAGATCATCTATGGGGAAATATCCTGAATTTTTAGATAGCCTGGGGGTAATAAGGACAGTTTTAATAATTTTAATATTAAACATATTATATTTTTTAGGCAGTTACTTTTGAAATTATCTAAACTTTTTGAGTAATCGACATTTTAAGACAAACTTATGTCGTTTTTCGCACTTTTCCGAATTATTATATCGCGAATTATTTTCCCATATAGTTGCATCATATCGAAACTTTTACTACGGAAAACAGTTCACAATTCGACTTTTTCGTTTCACAATAATAATATATGCATCATTAAAAGAAAATCAGAAAGCTGAGATATGTCTCTAATAGATATCATGTAGTATTGAAATGTCGCTCCTATCATAATTTAATAGGATGAATATACGATTTTACATGATGCAGTTTTAATTGAGATATTAGCAATAACAACTACTTTCATGTTTGTGTGTTTGTTATTTCTTAACAAATAATTCACCCTTAAAGGTTTGCGGCCTCTATAGTATCTATTGGATTTCTAAAACTGTTATGCCACGTTATAGCTGAGGTACTTGCGAAATTTATTGTAACTACAAAAAGTTGATTTAGTTTATGTTTAATCCACAACGACTTTGATACTAAATGAGAATTTCTGAAATACTGTACATGTTTTATGATCTTTTATTTTAAGTTATCACAACGGGATTGCATTCTTTTTTTAAATATCATTGACTAACAGGGCCAGAGTTACGATTGTAAAACATCCTATTGTTTTCCATTTTGAAATAAAGTGCGCGATCTCGCAATAATAAAGACAAAAGGCCCTTTACTATCAAAAGGACAATGAAAAAGTTAAGATCGAGTTATTAAAAGCAGCCAAAATACTTCATTGCAGTGACCAACGATAAGTTATAGATTTCAAAGTTATGCCTCGGTAGCAAAGTGGTTGGGAGTCGGTCTTTAATCAGGAGGTCCTGGGTTCGAGACCCGGGCTCGACACTACTGTCCATCGGGAGGAAACTTTGGGCAAGTTAGCGTACACTCCTTGGTGGCTCGTCAGGTTAAATACGTGGAGCGGGACGCTGTCCCTCCCTTTGTGGTAAACCACACTGCTTATCGGTACCGTATTTTGGAAAAGAGATTATAGCCAGTCATCTGACAGCCTTGAAATATCTTAAAACCGATTAGGTGAAAGTGAATCAGGCCTGCATGCCTGATTAAGATATAGGCCTACCGGAAATAGGCATATTTGTTTTTGTCGAATAAACTGAAGTGAAATATTCTTACCACCAGGATATACAATAATTTTAGATATTCTATGTTTCTTAACATCCTTGGCATCATTTGATCCAATTGTAGCAGTATAACGAGTGGAATCTGCGATTATAGTATGTTCACTATTATTTGCGACAACATGACTGGAAGAAAAATGATGCGCTGGTTAATTGTAAATATAAAGGGTGTTCTTGATCGTAAGTAAAAGGATATCTGATCAAGTAGCAGCGTTTAAAACATTTTTTACTGCTAGACTTTAAATTCTGGTCGTTCGCATAATGCCAGATAGGCATCACGGACATTATAATGTATGATTATCAATTTTGCCGTTTACGAGTTAACTCGTCGTTAAAAATCGACGGTAATTCATCATCACGATGTAGTCGTGTTTATTGCTACAGTATTAAGTGTCTTAAGTGTACGTCACTTAATAAACTATACGTGTAAAGAAGCATGACATGCGAGTATGGAGCGGAACACAATTTGCGAGTAAAACTAGCACCTGGAAATTAACGTAATAATAATTAAGAAAATTATGAAAGGTAATAAAATGACAGAAAATAATAGAAATAAATGAAAATAAATAAATAGTAATTGATAAAATGAATAATGGAAAGTGTCAGAAAGTATAATGAAAAGTACAATAGGAAAAATAAAAATAATGCAAATAGAAATTTTAGATTTAAGAAGAAACAAGGAGGCCGTGTCAAATGAAAAATGTCAAGAACAATAGTTAAAAGTCAGAAACCTGGGTATTTGTTCATGAAAAGAGTAAAAAAGTCTGAGACTTTTTATGACTTACGAAACACAGTGAGCTGCTGTGAGGATCCACTGTCTATGAATCAACGACGCACCACAAGTATGCCAGCTAGACTGGGGAAATGCAATCTTCACTGCCCTTTCATCTGTATTGATAGATACCATCCATGGCCATTCTGCCTCTCTACTTCTGCTTCCTCCAAGAACACGTCGCAATCGTTGTAAATCTTTAGAAACTTCTTTCTTTCTCATTCCACATTCCCCCTCTACGTTGATAATTTCCTGTTTCAAAAAGACAAGAGACAAGAGTTTAAAAGCTATAGTTAAAAACTTCTGAATAGTAATATTAGTAAGATATTAAAAACGCGTTCTGAATGTTCGGACACCATTCTTTTTCTTCTCCTTCTCCTGTCTAATTAATCATTCTATTTGCAACGCCATTGCATATAAGAAATAAGTACAATTAACGCGCGAATGAAAATATAATACCTTAAAGGGATTCTTGTTAATATATTTTAAACTCAAAACAGGCGCAACTAACCATGTCTGCAAAGCACACCCGCTCCACATAAAGTTCACCACAATCTTTAGTAAAACATAATCGAATTTTTCTTGTTAAAATATTATTTGGGTTCTATTTCAGCTATAATTTATCATACATTTGCTGCATATCATCTACCATGATTTGTGATGGCCTGTATACAATAATGTTCCGATTCGTACACTCAGTGCGCCCCTAATATTTTAAAACTTAAATCTTAAAACAAGATCTAAAGACATTTAATGGTATTGATTATATTAATTATATCGTGTTATTATAGGTACTTGTTTACCCGATTGTAAAAAATGCTTTGCTACAGGCCGTATTTATCTGAGTTCTGATTTTCCCATAGGGCCTATATAAAGTTTCGAAAGTCTTAATAGTCCGGTGGCGAAACCCCATTTTTTCATTACATATTCTAAAAGGGTTATTGGCAAAACATTCGAATGATTTCGTCATTGAAGTGTCCAGACGGAAGATTTAAAATACTAAAGTTACATGCCTTGAAAACGGCTTTTCGGCTTCAGTGCGCCCCTTTTGTGTCTGTAATACATTTTTGCACTAATTTAAAACCAAAGTTAGGTCACGTGGCCCCATTTTTTGCATAAAAACAGAACATTTGTTGGTCAAAATTCATAATTTGGAAATGGTTCCTGTTGCCTAGCAACCGGATATCTGAATGTGTCATATTTGGTCCCAAATGAAAGATCATGATCCTTGAATTATCATGAGGTGTTTTTCGACCTCGTAGGACAATAATAACAAGTGTTATAAGGCTATTAGTGAGTATAATACTGACATACTTGGATATTAAAAAAATACAGACGCGAATTCTTATTTCTTGAAATGCACACCCCAAAAATTTCTGAAAATTTTTTATACGGTCCCTGGGTATTAGTCACTTACTACTTAACACATTTGAACACCAAATAGGGTCACAAAAAATATACCAAGGTCAAGAAAAACTTGGGGAGTTTGAATTTTTTTGAAATTTCATAAAAAAAACTTTGAAACACCCCCGTTGCCTAGCAACCGGAAATTTAAATGTGCCTTTGTTGGTCCCAAATGATATACCAAGGTGTCAGAAGTATATTGCGGGGTCATTGGACCTCGTAGGTCCATTTTAATTAAATTTATGAGACAATGAGTGAGGTAAGGTGTTTTCATGAACACAAACCTGGTTTTGGTGCATGGTAAAAATTGCTCAAGGGTGACCAAGGTTTATCATCCAGAAATGACATCCCAGGGACCCAATCTATCATATAAAGCAAAAAAAAAACTTAATACGCCAAAAAGGGGTATGGGTCCCCCGCCACCGGACTATAAGTATCCAAAATTTCGAAATTGTTAAGGTCGAGGTGTTTAGACTGAAAGCGGTTTATAATTCATATTTGGCCAACAGTTTATAAACAATGACGTATCTTGTCACCAGGGGCTGTTTCGATTCATCCTAATATTTCAACGCATGGTCGGGTGCTAAGAATTTGTGGCGTAGACAAACAAAATTAATGTTTTCTTTAAGCTCGAGTCCCAAATAAGTTATATCCTGATAAATGCGCGCCCGACTGTCCGTGCTAAATATGTATTGTGGAATTGAATTTATCATGTCCAGCCGAACCGGTAAGATAGCACGGGATTTTAAGCTCGCGTTTACCAGAGTAGATAAATTAATACCCGCGTGAAGATTGATGATTGTTTCTGATGAGATCAAAAGTCCACAGTATACATTGTAGTAGCAACTAGTCGAGGCTGATGGAGCCGCCTTTACAAAAACGAGCTAATGGCGACAGTCTGAGATTGCTTAAAGTGATACTTGCTTACCTCATTTGCTGAAATATACGATAAAACTGAAAGGAAGATCACCAAACAAACCAAATAGTATTTTAACATCATTGATGTTTCTGTACAAGTAAATCCGTGTACGTAAGCTTAATGTAAGCTTTAAAACAATAAAACTACTTTGTCAGTATGACATTAATTTACTGATAATTTATAAATTATTTGAGAAAATAGTACAATTAGCTTATATAAACTGACATGTTTGTTATTGTAATTACACAAATCAGCTCTTAATAACTGTAGTTTACAATGGAGGCTTTGATCTGTCGAATAAAGATAAATACAAAAAATATGATATTAATATTGCAATTTTTGTTCCATTATTTATATAATTTAAACATCTCTATTGTCATATGATATTAATTGATTATGTGATAAGGTCATCCTAGTTACATTTGTACATGAACATATAGTTAGTAATGGTCCAAAGGATAAAACGCATTAATTATTTAAAGCATTATATGTACAAATAATTATCACAAAAGTATATAAATGGGGAAATAATAATTATTAAATGATTTTAAATGACACAAGGTCACGTTTATCAATAAAGTTCTGTATTAGGCCCCTACTATTAATAAGCATGATAAGAATGAGAATCGCCTTAAACCAAGAAAAGCTAGGTTATACAGTTAACAATTGTAGAATATATAAAATAATTATTACAATTAACCTTGATACCGCATGCTTTTATTTTTAAAACAATCAAGATGAATTCACCGAGGATTTCTAGCATAACTGATTTGAGAAATGTCATTTATAAGAAAGTCTGAGAGAGTCCTATTGTTCTCTTTTCTGTTCTGTGCTCTGCAAATGTTTTCTCTCTCTCTCAAAAGGGTGATTATCATATTTGGTCTGTCGATGATGGACAGATCAGGTCTTTTTGTTGTCACTAGAATATCAGTTTGAATGGTTGACAAATCGCTAATTTTGTTATGACGTTATTTTGTACAATCATGGTATATCAATACATATACAAAATGGAATTACCCGCTATTACTACTTTCGGCTGGCAAAAGGGAACCAATATTTTGGAGTATAACGTGATTCGGAATTTGGCCATTTTCACGTCTGTGGAACATGATTTGGAATTATAAAGTGAACCGTGTTTGGGACAAAAAAACACGTGAAAAACGTGATTCGGAAATTTTTTAAGGATAACGTGATATCGAAAATTAGCGTGATTCGTAATTTTAACTGTTACCCGCTAACGTGAAAGGCTTTTATTATTCGGCTAACGTGATTTACCCGTATAGATGTTGTTAACCATTTAATAAAGGCATCTAAACAGTAAATAAAATCTCGGCAAATAACCTTCATCAATTATATCAAAATAACTGCATTGTAATGCACTCCAAAATTATAATATAAAATAATATAATACAGCACAGATTTTTAGCTCACGACTTCGGCGATCTCCCGGTGCTCCTTGAAAATATAATTTAAAAAATCTAAACTGATGTCAGTGATCATTGTCCATTGCTCAAAATGCCATGCATGAAAATGCTTTTTTAATCCTTAATTTTCAAACAAACTCTCGTCTTGATTAGCTCGGCTCGGATCGGCGCTTCAAAATTTTGTCTCCATTTATCACTTTCTAGAGTCTGGAAGGGAGGGTCCTATTTATGATTTAACTTTGGCCATTTAACGTTTACGATCGAAAATTGTGCCGATTCGTGATTCGTGAGTTTAGTCTTAAAAAGTTACGTGATTTGGACTCCCACAAATTCCCCTCAAATATATGCATGCTATTTAACTTCTATAAATTAAGGCCTGGTCACTGGTCAGTGAGTGGTCACAACAGTTTTTATAATTGATCCTCAGTGTGCCCCAAGATTCCGAAGCGAGGCCTTATAATTTAAGCTAGAATTTCCTAAATTTCGTAAAATGAAGAAAACGGGGTTTTTAAATTATCTAACACCTTTTTTCAATGTTGCCAAATTTACTTATCATGTGTTTATCTTCAACGAGGGGGGTAACGGGTTAAAATGTGCAGCGTGAAAGGGCTAAATTTGCACTACGTGCAACGAGATTTTAATTAATTTTTTATCGTCGTGAAACGTGACAGTACCCCTCTGGCGTGCAACGTGAAAGCAAATTTGGTACTACGTGCTCCGTGATTTTAACTTTTTTAGTTTGTGTAATGTGTTTCCTCTCATTTCTTGAATAAGTCCGTGATTTCACGATTTTAAGTATTCCGTCCGTGCTCCGTCAAAGTCCATTTTTAGGAAATCCCGATTTGTTATTGCGAGTTAATTAGCGATTGTGTTTAAATTGAATTATAGCGCCAGAAAAGAATTTGAATGCTAAAAAATTATTATTAACGAATTTTTATCAAAGCTGACACACTATAGTTAGAATATTATCACCGGCCGGAGGTCTCAAACCCGGAATTATTTTTTGCCTCTTTTGAGTTTCCTACACCTACGTTTATGTTTTTGGATCATCCTACGCCAACGTTAGCGAAAAACCCTCATCCTACGCATAAGTTTTAAAAACCCTTGGGGACTCTCTTATATAAACATTTCAAACACCGAATTTTAATTCCCGCAACAATAATTGCACACGGCTCACAAAACCAGAAATTTCTAAATAACCCAATTTTTTATCATTTTGATTATTTACCTTTCACTCAATCTATCTTATTACTTGTCTCGGTATATGGAAGAGGCTTCAAATTCCGATCCCCATGGGGAGGAGTCATTTTCAAGTGATGATTCAGCAGCTTGGTTACTGTGGGATGTACTTCTTCCATATACCGAGTCATTATCTGGTGATGATCCAAATGCTTGGTTTCTGTGGAATGTACTACTTTCATTTGCCGAGTCATTCTCAAGTGATGATTCAACAGCTTGGTTACTGTGGGATGTTCTACTTTCATTTTCCGAGTCATTATCAAGTGATGATTTAAAAGCTTGGTTACTGTGGGATGTACTTATTCCATATACCGAGTCATTATCTAGTGATGATCGAAATGCTTGGTTTCTGTGGAATGTAGGCCTACTACTTTCATTTGCCGAGTCATTCTCAAGTGATGATTCAACAGCTTGGTTACTGTGGGATGTTCTACTTTCATTTGCCGAGTCTTTATCTAGTGAGGATCCAAAAGCTTGGTTAATGTGTGGTCTATGGCTATTTCTTCCATATACCGAGTCATTATCTAGAAATGATCCAAATGCTTGGTTTCTGTGGGATCTTCTTCCATATACCGAGTCATTATCTAGTGATGATCCAAAAGCTTGGTTACTGTGTAGTCTATTTCTTCCATATTCCGAGTCATTATCTAGAAATGATCCAAAAGCATGGTTTCTGTGGAATGTTTTTCTTCCATATACCAAGTCATTATCTGGTGATGATCCAAAAGTTTGGTTTGTGTCGGATGTACTTATTGTATAAACCGAGACAATATCTGGTGATGATCCAAAAGCGTGGTTTCTGTGGAATGAAATACTTGCATTTGCCGAGTCATTCTCTAGTGATGATGTACTTCTTGCATATATCGATATCGAGTCATTATCTAGTGATGATTCAAAATCTTGGTTACTGTGGGATGAAATACTTGCATTTGCCGAGTCATTCTCAAGTGATGATTCAACAGCTTGGTTACTGTGGGATGTTCTACTTTCATTTGCCGAGTCATTATCAAGTGATGATTCAACAGCTTGGTTACGGTGGGAAGTATTACCTGCATTTGCCGTCGGTGCCTTGGATTTTCTGTAAAAATGTAAATTCGTTTATAATTTTATAATTGCAGTCGTATTTTTTCTCTCAACAAAATCGAGTACAAAATGAACCAAAACTTCATAATAATGCTTCACAGCGCCTAAAATCGGCAGATTATACAGGGGGTTGGGGTTCAAAATTGCCTGGAAAACAGCTTAATGCATGCAGGGTGTTGACTTTTTAGGAGTTTCAAGTAGACTGAATTGCTGACAACATTATAAAAAATGCATAGGGGTAGGTGCCCCAGGGCAAGCGCTGGATGGCCCTCAAAATTCGGATTTTTTCAATTTGTTGCCAAAAGTTGTAAAAATGGGGGAAAATAGCGGAGGCAAGGAGCCAATGGTGCAAATGCATTTTAATATATATTTTTAAGACCGAATTTTAAACAAAATGGTTCAACGATAATGATTTTTGACGACTTTCGGATTTATCACGGATGTATGGGGTTAGGTCGACCTAACACTCCACACATCTAAAATTCTCAGCCAACCAGCAGCAAGTATTTTACTATATTTTTACTATGATTTTTCGTTCATGATCAGTAGTAAATTCAGCCAATCAGAAGCAAGTTCTAAATTCAGCCAATCAGGAGCAAGTAGTAAGTTCTTCTGACACGTGACTCCTACGTCAATATGTTGTAGGCCAATTAAATTGTATGATAGGGATGACGTGTCTTAATTCATGCAGAATAATTTGTATGCAAAATTCAGTGTCGTAAAAGGTCGTAAATGATGGTATCTGAAATGCAAGGTCAAATACCCTTGTTTCATCGAGACGCATGCTTTTTTCCAAATTATAGCCGCCAGAGTGCCCTTTTGGTGGCTGACATTTTTTCTGGTCCCTTTCGAGACCCTCCAGCTTTGTCGCCAGCTGATATTCTGGTTTTGATAGTATTGAAATGAAAGCCTTTAAAACATTTGAAAAGAAGAAGAAGAAAAATGAGACCAAAATTATATTGATTTTTTCTCTCAATTTTCTCCCGTTTTTTACCAAAACATTGGCTCCTGGTATAGAATCATTTTTTGGATGCATCATGTTACTCCATATAATATATCTGTAAACAATTTTACCTTTCTACATTCATCCATATCAGAGATCTAAGGGGGGTGGCGAATCAGCCCCCACCTCATTAGCTTCGAGCTAAAAAAGCCGTCCAGGATTATATAGTCTGTTCACTCATAAGCTTAGAGCATTTAAGAATCATTTAAGAATGGTCGAGTGATTCATCGGTATGGTCTGACGCACTCTCACATGCATGGTTACTCTTCCGATGAAATCTGAAATCAATTGACCGACCACTGTTTCGTTTTATAGTAAAAATAAATCATGTAATTTTTTTTAAATCCTTTTTGTGGTATTTAAAAAAATTTAAGATGTTTTAGATTATCTTGGATCTAATTTTCTAATTATAACGCATTTTGAATTATATTTCTGCGATTAGTTTCACCAAAAATAAAATATTTGCAGTAGAATTTTCAGACTGTACATTT
>JAUCNG010264408.1:0-12469 GCA_032353305.1 Cephalothrix spiralis
GTCACATTTTACATTATTACTGACAATTGTTTTTTCGTACATAAAAAAGATGAAATAATTTTTGATAATAGGTTTTTTGTTCATAAAAAATATGGAATAATTTTTGAGCAAACGGTGCCCCATATCATCCATATAATATATCATGTAGATTGTAGACAGGTACATCATGACATGTACCGTGTATGTATGATAATAATTGTTATTTGTGGAAAATTAAATATTCAACTGGTCAATTCTTTTAACTTTGGTATTTTTGGAAAGAATTCAATACAAAAAGAATTGAGTGTGACAGTCACACTCACAGTACGACTACGTCAGTATGTGAATAAGTTAACTAGGGCCTAGTGCAGAATAGAGATCTTAATTTCATTTTGGCTGCGTTGATCTTCAATTTTAAAAATGGATAAAAAAAAGAAAATGTATTTCAATTTAATGAAATTGAATTTGATTTTGAAAATTGATTGAAACAACATGAACAAAAAAGTAAAACTAAAGAAAAGTCCCATAAAAACTTTATGAGACTCAAATTCAAGGTTCAATACTTGATATACTTACATTCATTTTCAAGGAATTAAACTGAAGCGTTTACCAATCAAATAAGACGAAAGTAACTGCACGGTTGCAGAATTAAGTTATTTCTTTTCGAACTGAAAAACATGGCGGCAATTATCAGGTTATGCAACACCAATTTTGATTGGATACTCGAAACGTTATACGATTCTCTATTGGCTGGAATTCAACAACATGACAAAGTGTTTTTGGTCGCGTACACACATATTTTGATATTGGTTTTCGTAAATTCAAAGGCAAAATCATACAATTAAGATTATTATCTATGTAGATAATTATATGACAGACAATTATAGCAATATTTGTAGCATAAAACTCTACAAACATAAATTTTTCAGTTTTTGAAGTTACTAGTTGCTAAAATTTATTTTAGTTCATTCTATTACCAGCAGGTGCGAGTTTCAAGTGCGCATGAGCGAAATATTTTAGACATGTTTTGTGAAATGTCAGTTTTGTGATACGGAATGAAGTGTTAAATATTTAGTGGCTCTATTTCAATCATAGTACGCAAATATTGTAAGATTCTTTGTATGTCAATGAAATTTATGTGACAAGTTTATATTTTGTACCATAGTAGGATTTGTTTTGAATAGTTAGTTGTCCATAAAATTACTTAGAAAATTAGAAAAATTATTTAATTTCATTTTTCAGCATATTCAGTCATTTTTATTTTTGTTTCCATCTCTGTTAACATTTTCTATTTCATGTTGTTCTACATGCTAACTGTTACTCCAGATGTGGTTATAACAATTTTGACTATGATCCAAGTACCAAGACTGAGATGAATTGTGGGCTATTAAGTTTGAACCACTAACGTTATAGATTAGATTAGAAGTTTAGACTTAAAATTTAATAGAGCTTGATCCACATTTGACAGTTGACACATTATCTCACTGACAGTTTAAGCTGCATTTAGTGAATCTCTTTTCATGCTTCTCTTCAGCTTAGAGGCTATTGCATTCCATGGCTATATACCTTTTACATTTTACGAGCATTTTTAGTATTATTCACTAATTTAATTTTATATGGCTGAGTTCTTTGAATTTCAAAGATACTATGAAAGCGTCAAACAATTAATGGCCTATTCTATACTATTGCTGGATGATCTCCTATAGCAGATAATTGTAGACTTTGGTGGCAATGCAATATTAATCGTTAAAAACTAGGTCTATCATGTCTGGAGGTCACAGTGCCACATGCAACAGCATCCTTTCACAGGTTATTCGTTAATTATGGTTTATACACTAATGCAGACCTACTACAAAGCCTCTAGCATGTATTAATGTACCGGTACTTGTTCTCAAATGTGAAGTAAACTAAGTAACCTTTAACTATCCTACTACTCTTCCTCTAGATACAAACTCTAGGTTATAAACAGCTTTTAAAAAGAAGTTTACGTTAGCTGTTGGGTAAGCATGTACATAAGAAGTGTAAGATCTAGTGCAGTAAGTGCTGGCATTTAAGTGACCACAGACATGATCAGGGAAGCCATGACCTGAGTTGTGGTTCTTGAGTTCAAACTTTTCTTTAATTGGCGAAGTAAGAGATCTTTCATCCAAATTCTTGTACTTACCTTGGTCCACATTGCTTAACTTAGGCTAGTAGCATGTGAGAATTTATCTTAACTCTCTGACTTAAACTAAAAATCTCTGCTAATTTGATTCCTTTAACCATTGAATGGCCATTTGTTTGTTTATCAACTTATAATCATTTCATTTGTTAATGGGAAAATAGCCTATATAGCTAATGTTGGTTGTATACTTTGTATCATTGTAAAATAAAATTCATCTGTATCTCATTATACTCATAGTTTGCCGGAGAGTTATGGGTAAAACAATTTTAAGTGCATCAAGATTAAAACTTGACTTTTTGATAATTCAATTCAAATGTTATATATTTCTTTGTACCATAAATCTAATAAAACTTAATATATCACATTTTAGGTGACCTGTTAACAACTGAAGAAATGATATCCTGATCATTTAAAGAACAGCAGTACTAAGATGGTAATTTTAAACCTTTATAAAAAATTCAAACTTGATTTATATTAATACTGTAACATACATGTAATTGGTGTATTTATTATGACAGATTCAAGATTTTGAGATTTTTCAGCATCATAAAAAAGGTATCTTAGTAATGTTTCTTAAAAACTTTAAACATTGAACCATGAGGGGATAGCAAAGAATCCATGACCATATATTGGGATTTTGGGGTGAGGTTTTCCAGTATTGGAGTACTTAGAGGTAGTTTCGTTTCATTGTAGTTTAAAATGCAAAATAATTTTAATTATCTGTATTGAATGCATTTACATATACATATATGTTTATTTACTTTCAGTCAAAGAAAGGTGCAGAGTGTGTCCGGGTGGTGGTTAGGTGTCGTCCTCTTAATGATAAGGAAAAATCTCAGGGCCATAACAGGTACGGTTTATGTTTATTTCATGTACACAAAAACTAGCCACTCACCCTGAATATCTTGGAACAAATTGTTGCAAAAGGTCGGGGAAAAACGGAGAATTTGAGGCTAAAAAGCAAATGTTTCAGCTTTGTGAATAGTAAATTTTAAAAAAATAGGAAGTCATTAAAAGGTCCAAAATAGAAATTTCGAGAAAGGACATTCGTTCATTTATTACGGATATTTACGGCCTACTGGGGAAATTCAACTTTTTGGTCTTTTAGGGAAATGTGTGTAGCTCACTTGTTGTTGAACAGATTTGATATACATGTATTTGAAAAAGAAGAGCATGATGAGACTATGTTCCCGTACTATTTGACGTATGTTCCCGTCATTTTTACCAAAATGTTCCCGTTTTCGTAAATAATGGTCTCTGACACTCAAATTTTGCTTGAAAGTGAATTGGGACCTATAGAACATATCGTAGGCCCATTTGTAAATTGAAAATGTCTAATATTACGCGTGTTTGTGAGAAATTATAAGAAAAACTTTCCCTATAATTTCTCACAAACGTTAATTTAATAGATATTTTAAAGTTACAAATGGGCCTACGATGTGTTCTATAGCTCCATATTTGAAGGAAAAAAACGAAGAAAAGCCCAATCATTTCGTAAATAATGGTCTCTGCCACTCAAATGTGGCTTGAAAGTGAATTTGGACTATAATATGTTCCCTGTTCCCGAAATCGGTAATGATGTGTTCACGTGTTCCCGCACTTTTTTTCCAAATGTTCCCGCCCATTTTACCCCCGTGTTCCCGAATACCCCTTACAGAGTCTCCATGATGTTCTCTCAAGTGATCACTCGCAGTGCTATGGTCAATTAAGTCACAAAATGACTTCATCTGGCTGTTATACATTTTATAGGGACATCCTGTATAGAAAATATGACCTATGACAGGAGTACTGATGCCAACCACTACTACTACTGATGCCAGCGAAAATGATCGATAATGATTGTGATGTGATACTGATTTAAAATTAATTTCTTTATTTTAATTTTTGAATTTTAGGATAGTTGATATGGATGTACCTAAAGGTGTGATATCAGTTACAAACCCAGCAGTTTCGGCCACTGACCCAAAAAAACAATTTACATTTGATAGTGTATATGATTGGGAGTAAGTAAAAAATTTTTTTTTATTTATTTGTAAACAGAGAAAGCAGGATCGGTCACCTCCGGCTTTTTAAAATATTGCGAAATTTTATGGCTTATCGTAAACGACGCTTACGCCTATGACCATGGGTCTCAGTTGTCCTAAAATTACAGAATATCTCCTTAAATGTCCTAGAACTTT
This sequence comes from Cephalothrix spiralis, assembly GCA_032353305.1. NCBI lineage: Eukaryota > Metazoa > Nemertea > Palaeonemertea > Archinemertea > Cephalotrichidae > Cephalothrix > Cephalothrix spiralis. Next base: position 4,324 of record JAUCNG010264408.1, read on the forward strand.
GATGAATTCCTAAAATTTCTAAAATGTCATGAAAGTGTCCTAAAATGTCCTAGAATTTCATGAAAGTGTCCTAAAATGATCTAGAATTATTATAAATCCTTACAATTTCATGAAAGTGTCCTACAATGGGCTTAAAAATCGCATTTAGAACCTTTAAATTTAGCGTAGCGCTTCGCTCGGCTCAATAATACAAACGATATTATTTGTGTAAAAATGCGCGCGAAAAAATAACATTTTTTTCTACTTTACCCGATACAGAATTAATCTTAAACTCGCGTTTCTAACCCATAAATTAAAACAAAATCCTGCCTCGTTTCGTTCGGCTGATAACATAAAAATATTTTTTGGCCTTATGATTTTTTTTTGTTTAAGTTTCAATAATTATGCATGGCTATGAATAAGTAAATTCTGTATTGTTACGACTTTTTGGAAATCAAGTATTATATTATACTTAATTATGGCGTATATGATAATTTGATTACTATTCTATAGGTTTCTTGACGATTATTTAACGCATAAAATATTAGATTGTGTTGTCCTAAAATACCTAAAATATAAGATTTTGTTGTTCAAATTTTTTTAATTTGTCCTAAAATTCATTATTTTCTGTTCAAGTTTCAATTATTATGCATGGTTATGAATAAGTAAATTCTGTATTGTTACGACTTTTTGGAAATCAAGTTTTATATATAATACTTAATGATGGCGTATATGATAATTTGATTATTATTCTATAGGTTTCTTGACGATTATTTAACACATAAAATATTAGTCCTAAATTTTTTTTTTATTTGTCCTAAAATTCATTATTCCCCCGCTGAGACCCATGCCTATGACGCATAATTTGTCGAAGCTAATCTGTGATCGACAATGTAACAGTTATTATAAATTACTGACGTCTTTTTTTTGTGTTTTTCAGCTCCAAACAGATCGATTTATACGATGAGACATTTAGAGATCTAGTTCAATCAGTCTTAAATGGATTTAATGGAACAATATTTGCATATGGACAGACTGGAACTGGAAAAACTTTCACCATGCAAGGTATGGTTTCATATAAATCTTTGTCATATATTTCTGACATGTTATCATGGATTGATTTGGCCGGCACTAAATTTTCGCGTTTTAACCCTGTGTTGCTCGGAAGCTAAGCTGATAGTGCCTTTGACTCGGGGATCAAGAGACCCGGTATCAAATTTAAACAGCGACATCTGTACGAACCAACGTTCTAGTGCCCCCAACTGGGTAGATTAACGTCGAATCAAAGGCCTGGCGTGTACTATGAGGCTGAACTCAGTACGTAAAGGAATAAAAAAAACCCGGAGCTCGTTGAGAAGATTAGCAAGGTTTCAACGGTCTTTCAGAGAAATAAAATTAACGAAAGTAGACTAATAAATCGGATAAGTGCTTAGTAGGGTAAAAGACTGGCCTTGCTCATCAAAGTATAAATAACGTAGTAGTAGTAGTAGTAGTAGTAGTAGTAGTAGTAGTAGTAGTAGTAGTAGTAGTAGTAATAGTAGTACCTACTTGGGTCTTGTGATGGCGACGACATACATGTATCGCTCCAGAGCGGAGTTTTATATGTCATAATGTACAAGATTCCCCGCCCCTATAGAGATGCATAGAGCCCCTACAGCTATCGACAAAAGTAGCCCGCCGGTGGTACTTTTTATTCCGTTTAGAGGGGGTCTGGAAGGGTTTTTCGTAAACCGTAAATCGACTTCGTAAACGGAAAATGGCGAAAAAAACGGTCGTAAATCGTAAAACGAGGTATTTTAATAGACGTAATCGTAAACCGAAAACACGATTATTCGTTAACGTTAACCGTAAATCGACTTAAATCCCGTAAAAGCTATTTATGTGAAAATTCGTAATCGTAAACCGTAATCTAGATAATTTTTCGTTTACAAACGTAAACCGTAATAGTAATACATCATTGCGTAAAACGTAAGTTGCTTCAGTGTTATCTACGAAAACTGCAATAACATGTTTTTGTCTGTTTATTGTAAAGCATCGAGCTGTTGGGATCAAAAATTGCTCTCAAAACTCTTAAAATCCACTGTCATAATTCGCAAAAAAGGTAAAATGCTACCCAAATCCTGTAAACGTAATCGTAAAATGGCCGAAAATAAGTCAGTAAACCGTAAACGGGACCCCCCCTTCCAGACCCTCACATAAGAAAATTAAATTTATTGATGATGTATAGCGATCCGCTAGTTTATATCGCTTCCATTTATCGCTTCATAATTCGGTAGTTTTGAGAAATAGCGGCGCGGAAAGTCAAAAAGCACCGGGGGCATTTTTATTCGACTAAGCGCTTGCGCTATCGAGCGCTATTTTTCATTCCTCAGATTTACTAGTGCATAATGTATCATCACTAAATTTAATCATTATTCTAATGTTTCAGGGGTAACGAAGGACCCGGATATGAAAGGAGTTATACCTAATGCATTTGATCATATATTTCAACACATTAGTCGTAGTGAAAATCAACAATATTTAGTCAGAGCTTCATATCTTGAAATCTATCAAGAGGAAATCAAGGATTTATTATCAAAGGATCAGACAAGGCGGTTGGAACTTAAAGAACGACCCGACACTGGTGTTTATGTTAAGGTAATTGAATATTTTTGGTGTGATTCAAATCTTCTTGTTGGAGCCACGAACAGACGTGTGCGCCGACGTGAAACGGCTCGGTAGCGGCGGCCGATCCGTTTTGGCCACGGTGGCGGTGTTATGCAAAAAAGTCAGAGCGCTTGGTCTGCAATCCAGTGGTCCCTGGATCGATACCCAGTCTCGACACCACTTTCCATCGGGGGAACCTGAAGCAAGTTCCTTAGCGCATAGCTTCCTGGGTGGCTCGGTCAGGTTATATACGTGGAGTGGGACACTGTCCCTCCCTTCGGGGTAACAATCCCACTGCTAATCGGTATATAGAAAATAGGTTAGAGTGCGTTATAGGTCTACAGGCCATTGTGTCTATTTGAGCCGGTCATCTGACGCCCTATATAAAGAAGAAGACAACGTGAAATATAATTGAAATTGAATTTAAAATTTTGAACATAATATCATTACAGTATACATGTAGTTTAAAATACAATTTACAAGTACTAACTAAAAGATCGAGGATTAATCCTTCAAAATCAAACCTCAATCTTTTAACTTTTTTACTACATCATTTATATGTAGCCTAAGGCCTAATAATGATTATCAAAAACTGTACACTTGAGAAAACACTCGGCGGCGCGGCGAATACAAAACAATCGGTGGCAGGGCGCAGCGGCGCACACGTCTGGCCCACGAATATCAAAGTCCTTATAAAGTCAATGTCCAGACCCTTGTCGGTAGGGCCCTAGGGCCAATACATTTTTTTGATAAAAACAACTATTTTGGCCCTGGGCCTTCAAATTTCGATAAACATATATTGGCCCTTGGCCCTCCACTTTTCGAAAAACTAATATTTTGGCTTTTGGCCCTTTAAAAAATGTCAAACCCAATCAAAAATTGTAATGGACATTCCGGATCAGAAAAAATTAGGTTCGCCCACTTTGGGCTCTTAAAAAACTAAAAATAATTGCAAATTCGGTCTCCATTATGCCCTTAAGTCGGCCGACCCTTTCGAAAATATAAACGAAATTATAGTATTTAAAACCCAGAAAAATAATAGGGTTTAGTTCTGCACTTTCGAGATTTTTGCAGGGACGGAATACTGTGTTATTAACATTGACTACCAAATGCAGTGGAAACATACAATATTTATATTTGACAAAGATATCTCGATACATGCTGGTAAACTAGGATTTGTACATCATATCAGATTTGTGATTCATTGTATTTTATGACCTGTATCATCTCTCATATTATTTGCCGTGCCATAATTTTGTACAGTTGGGGTCATTTTCAGTAACATAACTTTTGCTCCATATAGCAATAAATATTCATATGATAACTAGGGTATCTCCTCTAAGGGCAATGTTCGGCCACTTTGTTCGCTGGTTTCCTGGCGTAAACACAATATAAAGAAACCCTATTCATTAGGATCAAAAAAGATTTACTATAATCTATTTTTTCTATGAAAGTAGGGATAACGTATATTATCTATTTTTTTACGTACTGTGCAGCGGAGAAAAATCTGCGTTTCGTTTATTGTAAAAATATCCTTCTTATCTTTTTTCAGGATCTGTCGTCATTTGTCACTAAAAGTGTCAAAGAAATTGAACAAGTCATGAACGTTGGAAATCAAAATAGATCTGTCGGGTAAGAATATTTTCTTCAACCCTGTCACCATGGTTACGCTTAAAAATCTAATATTAGAAGTTCTTTGAATTATATTTAATTTAATTTGGTGATGTATCACAAGCGATGAAGGGCATCACCGCGCGCTCCCTCTGGCAACCAGCTTTTCGGTACAAGCGTGAATCAAATTTTAAAGTTAACTTCCTCGACACAAACCTAGTGGAATTTAAGAATATTAACTCGACTAAAAACATCGGGAAACGTAGAATCAACGTTTCTCTAAATCTGAATCAAATTTTAAAGTTAACTTCCTCGACAAAAACCTAGTGGAATTTAAGCATATTAACTCGACTAAAAACATCGGGAAACGTAGAATCAACGTTTCTCTAAATCTGATCTTTAATGGCATATTCTGTTATTTGAAATTTATTTTTAACACGATGATATTTTATTTTTCAGTGCAACTAATATGAATGAACATAGTTCAAGGTCACATGCCATATTTATTATTACTGTTGAATGTAGTGAGGTAAGAGTTGCTTGAAATCGAAATCCTTGAATATTTTTCTGACTACTTGTATTTTAAAAATAGGTCCCAAAATATTAACGCATCCACGCATATAATTCTGTCGTAATTTCAAAATGTTTAGCTCGTGACTCCGGCGCTCGCTTTTTATAAGATTATCTTTATATAGTTTCTATCACTTGAGCCCTATACTTAGCAAATTTTTTACGCATTAAAATGTTTTATTTGAATCTTATAATTTTAGAATTTCACTCGCGCGGCGCTGGCCAAATAAGACAACTTGGGAAGGGATGTTTTTCAGGCTTCCCCTAGAGGCGTTTGTGTATTCTCATTTTTGCATGTGTTGTTCATAAGATTTTACATAAAGCTGTTTATATTTCAGCTCGGGGTTGATGATAAAAATCATATCCGTGTTGGAAAATTAAATCTCGTTGATTTAGCTGGAAGTGAAAGGCAAGCTAAAACTGGAGCAACGGTAAGTTATACAGTCAATGTACCAACTGGCGGTCTTGGTACATTGACACTTAATTTACACAGTGATAAACAATGTTTTTTATGATAGAAAAGCATTTAAGAAATCCGCTACGCAGTGGCGTATCCAGGTTTTTTGCTCTGATGGGTCCAGATGTTCAGAGAGGGGCGCAAGCACATAGTTTACGGAGCCCTATCAACTAATTTTGATCGTCAGCATGGGGGGGGGCATTTTTATGTCGGTTTTTGGTACCTAATCATTGCACTCTGCATCCCCTTTCGACGGCCTTGTGGCCCGGACTTTTGAAAATAGAAAAACTTTCGACTTTAAATCTTAGAATGATGTTAACATTGATCATTGATGTTCTTTCTAGGTCGTGTAAATTGAAGTATCGTAGGTCAACATAATGTAACTCGTAAATTAAAGTACATCACAATAAGCGACTCTCATATTTATTCGATGTATATTGACAACATTACAATCACAGAAACCGAATAAAAGTTAAGTCACAGGGGATAAGCAAATTATTATACTTGTTTCGCGATAAAAGGCCTTAAAGTTGGTGGATACGTGCCCGAAATGACATGTATTTTATTGTGATGCGTCAATTAAATTTTACTATCGTATATATGCCACTGAAATAAAATATCAATGGTAACATTATGCTACGTTTGTTTGGTTGCGTTCTATCGTTCTAGCGATTATGTCCCCGCACACTAGAAATTTTTATGCGATCGGCGTATAGCGTTCCTGCGATTATGCGAATTAGTGTTCGTTAGGATTAAATGTTTGATTTTGTTGTGTTCTTGCGATTCTGCGGACTAGTGTGCGGTAGGCTTAAAACAGCGTGAAATTTTTTAGGGCCCACCCGATAGAAGGTGTATTTCTTATTTGATTTTTTAAATTTCAGGGAGACCGTTTAAAAGAAGCTACCAAAATTAATTTATCTTTATCGGCACTTGGTAATGTGATATCTGCTTTAGTCGATGGGAAAAGTACCCACATTCCATACAGAGATTCAAAATTAACACGTCTTCTACAAGGTATTTCTTTTTAGTTCTAATTCCTGGTTTTTCTTAACTGTTTTACGGAACCGTCATCGAATTTCGTAAAAATGAAAATCAAACAAAAATTCTTTTGTGATTCCTTGGCTAATAGACTACTTTTTAGTGGCCCTGAACTCAAATATAGTGCATTAAAAATTCATTACCTGTGGCATTTAAGGGCTAAAGTTTGGTAAATTCTAGACATTCTAGACATATATAGCTGAGGTATCATACTTGAAGGCATAATCGTCATATTATTTTTTTATTATTTTTGGGGGTCGGATGGATACTAAGAAAAAGGACCAAATCGGTGTCTGGGAAACTGCGAAAAGTACGCAAATTTTTTTAATGTTTAGAAAGTCAAATTATCTTCAAATCTAAACGGTAGGGAATATATTGAGTTCAACTTTTGAGGCTGAAGGATTTTTTTAAAATCCTACGGTTTCGATTTTTTACAATATTTTTAATTGTTTGAATTTGTATTGTTGGAATACGAAACCGAAACTGTAGCTTTGGCGGACTAGATACCTAAATCCTCAATCATTTAATATACTGTAAAAAAACTTATATTGAAAAAACCTATATGTTTCCGTTTAAATTTAGGTTCTTAAGCATCGCGATGTCGTAGCTCGCTAAGGGGCCGAGAGGTCGTTTATTACACTACACGACAACAGACATCGTTAAAAATAAACTTGACATATTTTAGCTCACTTGGTACGAAGTACCAATAGCAATCTTAAATGCTATGGCGTGTAGTCTGGATGTGTGGATGTCACGCCTCGTTTTTGTAGTCGACCGGGTTATCAAGCATTTGTTAAGACATTAGCGTCAAATCTTTTTCATCCTAGGGTTTTGATCTTATATATATGGAAGCTTCATTAGACCGTGGCCCATATCCCTATTGGGCTACAAGTTTGCAACGAACTTCTAATTAGGGGGGGGGGGGTCAATTAGGGACTGAGCTATGACCTTGGGCCCGGAGGTCGAGGTCAAAAAGTCAACGTCGTCGAAGATAGTCGTGGTTTTTGTCATTGGATAGCTTATAAAAATCTAAGAAACTAATTCAATAATCGTTTTTCTCTCAAGTTAATATTTTCGAAGCTAGAGGTCATTAAAAGTCAAAATTTAGTATTACGGTGAAAGCTAAAAATGATCGCAGAGTGTCGCGATCAGTTTTAAACGATAGCTTATCGATAATATAAATGAAGAATTATGTTATCAAGTGAGCTACACGCCTATTTTTCCTTATTAAAATGTATCTCTTAATTTTAGATTCCCTTGGTGGTAACGCCAAAACTGTTATGGTTGCTAACATTGGTCCTGCGAGCTGGAATTTTGATGAAACAATTACGACGCTTCGGTAGGTGATTTATAATTGCTTTTAATCGATCTTTGCTTCATATCTCTAATTATATATAATACCGAAATTATAATATTCTAAACAGGTATTGAGTCGTATTTTGGATAAAGATATAGGTTTTTTATATGTAGAAGGTGCGAACAAAAGAGCAGCTATTTAGAATTGATTTCAGGTTTTTGGGGTCTTTAATATGAAGAAAGACCTAAGCACTGTGGACGAACTACCTTAGCTACTCTGGAGAACAAGGGGTGGCATGTTAGAAACCTTTAAAAATTCTTACTGAAAAGGAAGTTGTTTTTCACTGTCACTGGTTCTGTTAATCGCGGGCTCATAACTTGAAACTTGATAAACCAATATTCGTATGGTTAAATTTTGTCTCGTCGTTTCATACGAAAATCGAGGGCGGGAATCAAAAATTTAGAAAATCTTAAACTCAAAAAGTTAAACCAAAAGTCAAAAAGTTAAAACCAAAAGTCAAAAATCATATTTTTTGCTATTTTCGTCCC
>JAUCNG010265519.1:0-12465 GCA_032353305.1 Cephalothrix spiralis
GGCACGTCATGGGTATGCACAAGAATAGATCGCGCGCATGATGCGCTTACTTAAAGTCGCGCATAAGCGCACTGGCGCAAGAAATTCGAATCTGCGGAGCTGCCAGGCGAACCAATGGGTGTCCAGGTGGCTATGTTACCCCAAAATTGTCCATTCTACTAAAGAAATTTCATTGGCTGTACCCCCCCCCCCCACAAATTTAGAATCTTGGTCAATTCAAGATCATCTTTCAGCCGTATTGTTGGAAAAAAAACGTTCTTGTGAAGTTTTTTTTTAACCCCCCCCCCCCCCAACTGGAATATTCGCCACTGGGCATACTTATGTTAAAATGGCCTTGTATCTTATTCGTTGTAACACATTTATACCATCTGAAAATGGTGCCAGGGAATCAAAAATATTGGCCAAAAAGTCAGGGAAGTATGCAAACCTGGAAATGTCAGGCGATTAGTAAAAGATCAAAATGCATTTTTATACAAAAAATATCAATTTATTGAACTTTGCTATATATAAAATCCGATTGTATCGGTAGCAACTTACTTTCTCAAAACTTCATCTTTGAAACACGATTTATAGTCAATTGACGTCGGCAATTTTATTACGAAAAAGAAATTAATCACCTTCAAAGACCTTCAAAAGATAAAAGAGGTATTATGTCAAAAGCTATATATGATTGATTTTTCAAAGCTTCTTATATTAAATCCATCACAGTTTGGAGCCAAGAGATCATGTTCGGAATAAAATTAATCTTAGATGATCAAATCAATAATATAAAACAAGGGCAGCCATTAATTTCAATCTACTAAAGGAAAACCGTCGCAACCAACCCTTATAATCAATTACTAAAATGGCAACGCCATGAGAATTACCTTCAAAATCAGTGATGCTAAATCATCAATCTTAGCCGATTGATTCATTTCTATGTTTGGGTTACCTCTATAGATAGCTTTGGAAGAGCTTGGAAGTATCCTTTCTGAATATACTTTCCTATGTGTTGACGAGTGACAGGAGACTGTCTAGACCGATAAATTCTGAGTATATTTTATTGAAAATAGACTGGAAAATTGACGAGGGCAATATTTGTACCATTTTCGCCCCCCCCCCAACGGTTTTGCATATTGGCGGGTAGTTGACCCCCACAAACTATATATTTTTGAAAAGGTCTTGTAAAATGCTGATCCCTCAGGGGGTTAGATTTTTGCCCCACCAACTTTGTGGGGGTGGGGGGCAAATAACGTGATTTTTAATTTAGGAGATTTCCGTATCTAAAAAATCACGGTTTGCCCCCCACCCCCACATAATTGGTTGGGCAAAAATCTAAAGCTCCCGAAGGATCAGCATAACTACCCGCCAATATGCAAAACCGTTGGGGGGGGGGGGGGCGAAAATGGTACAAATATTGCCCTCGCCAATTTTCCGTCCAATTGTGTATATACGTACATGACCATTAATTTGAGCTTGCCGGCATTCTTTCCGTCTTTTTTTGACAACTATACCCTAGACAGGGGGTGGTCTTGAAAGTGCATGCACCAACGTCTCGGAAGTGAATGTTTTTGAAATTTTACAATGTGACCCACCACCCCTTCACTAACTTGACATTTGCGTCACTTTCCAGACCCAACCTCAAGACACCCACCCCCAAACCATCACTAACTTGACATTTTTTTCACTTTTCAGACCCCGGTAGAAAAGCACCCACCTTTTTTGGAAAAAATTTGAGCGCGGTGAAAAAAATTGCAAAATTTGAAAAAAAATTCCACCGTGTACAAAAAATGGGAGACGCGTACTATTTGCTAAAAATATGAACCTTTTTTGACATTTTCTGACAATTCTTTCTAGACACCACCCATTATCGAGACAAGAACCTCACTTTCAAAACATAAGTCTCTGGATACCCACCCATTATCGAGACAAGAACTGCACTTTCAAGATACCCACCCATTATCGAGACAAGAACTTCACTTTCAAGACATTAGCATATGGATACCCACGTCTCGAAAGTGGTCTTGAAAGTGAGGACCAATGTCAAAAAACACCCACCCTACCCGGGAATCATATACATACCAAGCCGACACAATTTAATGCGTCGCAATTGTCTTTGATTTTGCATTTACGCAACCCAGTCTGGAGCACTAGATGACAGCCTACAGGTATAGATCAGTTGGCAAGAGAAGTGGACCGAACAGGGTCGGAACAGAATGCTAGAGGGGTTACTGCCAGGGGTAATAAAATCTTTCAAATAAAACTAATGTTGCTACAGAACACTATGGATTACTATAGTTTTTCATCCAAAATAACAGAGGTACAGCAGTTCTTGAGAGTATAGGTATCTCTGAACTGAGACCTTTATTGTGTTGTATTTAGTAATTGATTTCGATCCTGTTGAAGAAGAATTCATAATATAATATTTGCCCTTTGACAGCAATACCTGATATCGGCGGATATTTGTTTTTATCACATTTCAAGTCAAGTATATAGAGTTTCAAATGGCAGATAATTATTTTTCAAGATCAGATTGCAATGGACATCTTACATTGTTTAGAAATTTGGGTTTGAAATAAAATCGGCCAGCATATATTTTTCAAAATTTGTTTTGAGGAATTGAAGATTGTAGGAATTTGAGTTCCCCGATGAATTAAATCTCAAGGGTTTGGTATTTTTTATGTGACATTATTGAACCCCCGATAAAGTATATGTTGAAATGCATTAAAGATTGCTAATGATGAGCCTGATAAGATTCGAACCAGAGCGGCCCTTAGATCGCCTTATCTGGTGTAAGACTAGTATTGGTCTTCCGGTCGATGTCGTTGAAATCACCCAGTCAAATTCCCAAAAAGCTGTATTATTGGGGGGCCAAAAATATCACTTAGGGGGTAAGTACGATTTTGATTGGAGATTTGATTTATGGTATAGGAAGTTCTTAATTAGTTATAAAAAAATTAGACCATTGTCACAAAAATTGTTCGAATTGGAGGAAGTTTATGCTGCCACCTATATTTTTGACTAAAGGTAAAAATTTGTATACCTTTTGGAGAAGGATTACAAAAACGATTTTTTTAAACACACGGATAGACCCCCACCTTTTTTTATTTTCTGGGGTGCTAAAAAGCATAAGCTTCAAAATGGCGTATAGCTGAATCAGATTGATAGACTTTAGGGGAAGTTATGATTTTTGAAGTCGACCCTTTTAGTACTAAAAAGGTTAGGATATTAAATAGTAGTCTTACACCATCTATCAACACTCGGCCACCAACGCTGTTTACAGTTTACTCAAATGAAATATAAATATTGGCTAAAACTACTGAAGCGATTTGTGTGAAAATCACCCTTAGGTCAGTCAATACCTGAAACTTGATTTTTTAATTGCATGTCAAGGTCGATGTCATTTGACGTCTAAGGTCAAATCTCCCAAGGCTATCTCGAACGATTTGCATGAAAATTGCCATGAAGGTTCCTTGGGACAATACCTAAAACTTGTTTTTGCCTCATTCATCTTTTCCTGAAAATATCAATTCTAAAATGTATAAAGGCATTTGTCATTGTTTTGAATTTAAAATTAATCGTTCAAATTATCCAATTGGTTTGCAATTTGTCTTGAATTCATGCATTTATATCATCGCAGTCAGGTTACATAATTAAATTGTAGTTTCTCAACTACTTGGTTCGTCTCTATGGATTATCCTCTAAAACCCTATAAATTATTCTAGCAATTTGTCAGACAAAGTTTATTAGATTTTTACGGCTCCACCCGCTCCCTTTCAGATCTATTTTCTGTCAAATGTGAGATTAAACGATTCTTTGTTTACAGAATCAAAGAAGATTTAAGAATATAATGAAGACATATTTATTTGATATTTGATGACAGGAAGGATCAGGAAGGAAGAGAAAGATATATCTTACTCAGGCAAAGTTTTTAGCATCTGTATATTAAGTGTATAAATGTATAGGTTCTGATTTTTTCACTTCTTTGACCCTCGTTGAATTTTGGTAATTTAAGGTCTGACGTCAGATTGTTTGCCGGGTGTTCAGGAATTTGTCAGATTCATTACAAAATGTCAGATTGATTGGTGGGTATTGGCCAAAATTCCCGAATAATTGTTCTATTGTTTCGCCACTAGAAGACTAGAAGGCGCGACGATGATGTCACCGACGCCTATTGCTTTTTCATTTTATGGAACTGTATGACCTTTATACCTCTCCAATAATACCATACTGATACAACACTACATGTATTACTATGACATTGAACAAAAAATACGTCAATGATTTTGTGTGGCTTTGTATGTCATAAATATTGTGTGTATTTACACCACATTGGTTGGTTGAATTCATTTTTTGAGTAATCAGATGATTTACATTTATTATTAGCTTCAATATATTATGTGGCAAGCCATAATAAATCAATATTTGGCATAGATAGGGATTATGAAGTCATAAAATGACGTCATAACATTAATTTCCGTATTCGAGCAGGCGACCAGTCTTCTGGTCCTACTGCCGGAAGGTTAATATGGAGCAAGGAGCAGTATTAAAGTATCGTCAGCTCCAGTCAGCTCTCGGTGGGCTTTTAAATCTCCTGAAAATTGATTAAAGGTGATTGGACTATTAAATAAAATGGTTTTAACACTCAATTTCGTATGGTAAAACGTTATTCATTTCTATCAAACGAAAATTCGTGAAAAAATAACCTAATGATTATTTCCACTCTGTCGTTAATTTAATTTTTCCTTAGAGCCCCCTTTTGCAGATGTTTTTGCAGCCTCGAGGCAATTTAAATTTGAATGCATCGGATAATATCTAAGATCACACCGTAGTTTGTACATAATTCTTTTGGGTTTCGTTTAGGGAAAATGTTTATTTTTGGCTTGATGACACTCAGACAGGGGAGTTTTCAAATGTCATTTGTTATTTCCCGCTGTGGTGATGATGTTAAATATGGCTGTTACATGCAAAAAAGCTAATATTTCATTTCTTACGTATAATTAGTGGCAATTGGTAAGCAATGCACGAATCCAACATGGTTATCTATTTCTTGCTTTGTCTTTTTATATCTATTGCGCCCATTGCAAAATACTTTCAGGTTAATATCTCCTTAGTGGTACTATAAAGAAATAACCATCTATGACGTTGATTAATGGTCATTGTTGTAAATAGTTTCTATATTTATGAGAAGTAAGAGGGATAAGTGGATACATTTATTCACAAATATCAAAATCTCTTTCACAGATATGATTCCACGCAGCTGAGAATGCAAATCATATCGACGTCTTTCCTCGCCTGCGGTACTTAATTTTTGAGCGATCCTAGCGGAAGCGCTGAGTACTATTTTTTTGTATCCCGCTGCGGTGAATTTCATTAAGTGCAAAACTATAATTTAAAACCGATATCGCATTAAGTCATGCAGTTATTTATATCGATGAATATACAACAATAATGGCACATTGATCTGAAAATCTCATTTTACATCTATTTTTGTGGCATCAATCTACGTGTTTTTGCTCATATTGCAGCTCTATTTTGAAATTCTTCGCACTTTAAATGTTTGTCATGAACGTTGTTGAATAGAAATCTCATCTTACATCTATTTTTGTGGCATAAAACTACATGTTTTGGCTCATACTGCAGCTCTATTTTGAAAATCTTTGTATTTTAAATATTTGTCATGTTGTTGATCTCATTTTACATCTATTTTTGTGGCATCAATCTATATTCATGATTTATTGACCGGGATAACCAGTCCAATTCATGCAAATATAATATTAATAATTTGGAAAACTTGAAAGTTTTTAAATTTGAAATAGCATAGTCACAGCATAGTCACTAGTCAAGGCCTACATGTTTTGGCTTATAAATGCAGTCATATTTTGAAATTCTTCGTATTATAAAAGTTTGTCATATGGGCTAATGTTATTGGATAATTTTTTAGTAAATGTAAGTTTGGACCGAATGTTTTTATCGAAACATTCATAGATATCGTTGTCCACCGTTCGATCTGTGCAAGCATTCGGGAAGCGTATTTCATTAAACTTCTTCTCCATTCTGGAACACCGTAAAGAGGCTATAATTTGTTTTGTTCTAGAAGTTCTCTTTTTTATCCTTTGGATTTAGTCAAGAATTTCGTAGAGAGTTTAATAGTTATTTATGAATTCAAAAATCTGAAGTTGCAGCTAGGAGATTTATGTTTTCAAGTCTCTTTAATGCAAGAGCGTATTTCTCAATGTTGACAGGCTATTTAGACTTATTGATTGTAGAAGTTGTTTTCTATAAACGACAGTCTGCTTAAGAGAACTGACAATTGAACAGGGTTTCGATTTTTCTCTCCTTAGGCTGTGTGCTTCTGATGAAGAGAAATTTGCATTTTTTTTCTTTCATGCCTATTTCAGTTAAATAGTTATTTCCCTTGTGTCTTATAAAATGAATCACGAATTGATAGGTACGACCTTGCTTTAAAAAGGATGTTAATTGATGCAAAATATACTACTGTAGGTGAGCTCTTCTCACTGTCCCGCGTCACTCATTTTAGTTGCAAATATTTTGCCCAAGTCACTCATTTTAGTCGTAAATATTTTGCCAATAAGTTAAATTTCAACTTTTATTTTCTTTAGATTTTATCAAAACGAAAGTGAGCTTTCATATTCGTTAACATTTATCTCTGTAGATGATTTAGAAGTAAATTATCTCACGAAAGTACATTATAAGTCCCTATGCTATACGAAAATTTTACAAATTGACATTTTCAAATTCAGCTCTAGGGAAAATTGTTTCTCAATAAAAGGAACCATGAAAAATTGGTGACTGAAATGAATGACGGGGACATTAGCCTACATATTAGAAAAAAGAGGTGTAGACCAAAATAATATGCGTGATGTTATAATACAATTCAAATTGATTTGATTACATTGGCTTATATATAGATTTCATTACTTTTTAGTTACGGTATTCATCTGTCACGCTAAAGCTAATCAAGATTTTGCAAGGCCTAGAAAGGCCTGAAAGGGTCGCTTCCGCTGGCACCACTTGTGCCTATTTTACGTTTACCTAGTAAGAGCCGGGTTTAGGCTACTCCGAAAGGAAAGACAGCGTCCCACTCCGTGTGTTTAACGTGACCGAGCAACTCATGATGCAACCCCAGCTTAAGATCTTGCCCTAGGATCATGGGTGGCTTCCTGAGACTGCAGCGGACACCTATAGGTTTCAGCTGCATCTGAAGTATAGTCTATTCATGACGTCCCTACTGCATGTGATAGGTAGGATGGCCGAGCCCACTGCTAATAACTATAGGTAGGCTTTGTAATATCTCTTTTAACAGTTTCTCACAAACGCACCGATAGGTGTCGTTTATATCCTAAAAATGTATTTAAAAAACTTTAACACAATACAGCTTTGTTTGAGCCGAGCTGAAATCTAATGGTGTTTATTGACGTCACAGAACTATCGGGAGTTTGTGCGGGCGCAAATGTACGGTTCCCAGCGTTGGATAAAATATATTATGGTCATAAAATGAGTTATATCTTATAATTATTGTAAAAAAACGTAATTAAGTCAAAATATGGTTTGATATGTATGCTATTGCACCTGAATAAATAAGTAATTTGGGTTACCTTTAACACAACCAAGTTTTAGATATTTACTGCAAATTGATATGATTTTCATCAAAATTAAATATATGGTCGAAAAGGAATTGAAATCCTTATACGATCATAAATGCAAACCCAAATTTGATGAAGAATAACAGTCTTGTTTCGGTGGCGAAGTGGTAGAGCGCTGGGTTCGTAATCCGGGGTCCCTGGATCGATACCCAGTCTCGACACCACTTTCCATCGGGAAGAACCTTAGGCAAGTTTTCAGCGTACAGCCTTCTGGGTGGCTCGGCCAGGCTGTCCCTCCCTTCGGAGTAAACCCCACTGCTAATCGGTATAGAAAATACGTTCGAGTGCGGAATAGGTCTACATGCAGGCATAAGGGTAAATGCTCGGTAAGCGGATCATTGTGTCTATTCAATTAGTCATCTGACGCCCTATATAGAAGAAAAAGTTTTAGTAATATAAAAAAAATTTAACTTCTAAAATATTGGGCATTGTCTCGATTCGGACATCTAATTTCAATTAAAGGATTGAGTATTATTTTGTAAATCGAGCAATGAAATATAAATATCTGAAGTAAAATTATTCTTCAGTATATCTTCTACCATCTAGATACTTTCCACAATGATCTGAATTCAAAAATACTTACTGATTTATTTCGGTTACATTCCATTTGTTATCTTATTTATCACCGATGCTTCGTTAATAACAGTATTTCCTCATATGAGCAAAATATATTATCCTCTGTCTCTGATGAGGTGTATCTGAAAAAACGCTCTCGGTATATGATCACCAACGATCCGCGATGATGTTAGAGACCGAATAAGTCTCTGTGATATATTCTTTTCCGCTATATATAGAGATGTCCAATTTATAACTATAAGTTTCGTATTTCGTCCTTATAAATTTCGATTTTTCGGTTAAATGTGATAAGTTCATATCTGAAGCTTGCTGAAATCAATTTTCTGGACTATGTTTTGAAAGAAATGTGGGCGAGATTTATGAAACATCTCATGTTTCTCTTTAAAATGTATCTATTATTTTGTAAATCGTTTTTTTATGTTTGATGTTGAAAAATTGTTAGTAAATAATTTTAAAATTAGCCATCAACCACTGTGTTGCATACATTGATCGTTATTGGTCGTTTTGGAAATTATGACGTTATTTTTGTACAAACTTCATAAATCAATGTTTATTTCTCAATAGGCCTAATTTAATTATCTTGGCTTCATTGATTAAAAGAATAATTCTAGAATAGCAATTGATTTTGTAGTCCGATGAATAGGGCATTAATAAGCAGGCGACCAGTCTACTTGTTTTACAGCTCGAGGGTCCTACGCCATTAGTGGATTGGTAGCCATTTTCTCTCTCAAAATTACAGTACCGAAATACTTCTAACTAAGCATACTATATGATAGTTTAATATATTTACAAACATATACTACACAAGAACTGAACAGCTTTGGATCTATTTCAATAAAATAATTGATTTTTATTTATTTATTTAAACGTTATTTATTTGAAATCGATTGCATGAAGTATAAATACTTATCGAGTGCTTCTCGATTGGTGCTTTACATTATATACAGTGATATTTTTTTACATTTTATTTTTTATAATATACAAGATTAAAATATCATCCTTGATATAGGCTTAGGGAGCCACGTTTAACTAATGGAAACTATACCTAAAGACATTTTATCAATAATATCAATAATTTCATTAAATCTATCTTTTGAATCATATGGAAATAAACTCCGAACGTTTGTATGTGAAAAAGTCAAGTTCCCTAGTTAAGGGCCAGGATTTTTTTCGATGTCACCGGCTAATGATAATAAATCAATATTAGGGTTTTGATAATTAAGCATAATTATACAAGGAAAACGTATAAGATGATTGAAATATGTACTACAGAGAAACCACTAATTACATTTGATGCAATAATAGACAATACAATTGATTTTTAGTTGCCCTATATTTCTTAGAAGGCTTATATATTGCATTTTCAGAAGGTTTTCGCGTTTCTAAAAGCATAGACCGAGTCACCCCCGCGTGAGCCTAGTCTCAAGATTCGGCATAGCCCCCCCCCCTAGTTGGAGCAAAATGGCTTTGATTTTCGTCGGATTACGAAGTCAAAACAATTTCAAAATCCAACCGGAGATTTTTTGGGGACTACACGAGCCTTTTGATGAAGATCGAGATGAAGATGGTAGGTTATTCATCTAGGCCTACGGTTTCGATTTATTTTCGATTTTCAAAGTTGGGCACTTTAGTTCTACGATTATAGAGATATTATACAACTGTAGCTCTTGTCCAGATTATATATTGCTCTTAATTGCCACCCAATTTGTATGAGGTCGCCTTTTAGTCTATTATTTTATTTTAAGGTATCTGAAACATATTAAATTTCAGAGCGTTTGATCAGCAAATATTTCTTTAGTGGCTCCTTTCATTCCCAAGTGTTTGCTTACCTTTTAATATCTTATATGGAGTCTTTTACCCAAACAGGTTTCGATGACGTTGATCCCACTCAGAGTAAGGGAAATCTCATTTAAAATATGCCGGCAGCTAAGGCATAAGAACATGCTAATATCTCCAGTATATTGGATGTGATTGAGACTCCTGTTTTCATACCCCTTGAAAGCGGGAATTTTCGTTGTTTCTGACAGACAACTGACACATTTTACCAATATCGTCAAATGTAATTTTGACTGGACTTAAGAAAATCTGAAGCTAAGTTATTGCCCCGACCCTTTTGCGAAATTCCGCCGCGGATATCAGGCAAAGTGGACAAGGATGGGGCAAAAGGTGGTAGCGTTGCATTCTCACCTGTCAGCGCCTACCCCTGCAGCTGCTGGCATTATGAAATATGATATAATACCATGGGAACGAGGATGGAAGCGTTGTTGTCTCGATAATAATTTTTTAGCAACATAACGGGGTCTGAAAAGTGAAAAAATGTAAAATTAGTGATGGTTTGGGGTGTGTGTTTTTTACGATTCCCATCCGCAATGTGGCCTTGACATTTATCAGTTTTATAAACTGCTGACAAATAGGATTTAGTTATAATTTTGAACTCCATAATGGGGAAGGAAACCACAGAATATGTGAACGGCGATTCGTTTCCTGCCAATACTTGGCTCCTTTAAGTCAAATCGAAATTTAAGTGAACTTGAATTTGTACTAAAGTTTTTTCTGTCTAATACACAAAAGAAGTTAAAGAGGAATACAAATTTTCTAATGTTTCCTGATTTGAATTTCCGCATTTAAATGATGGATTCTAATTTAACTTAACCGTTGAACTGGCTACTTTGAAGAATGATCGATCGTTAAATTAGGCTATGTGATAGGAATTCATTTTGCCTTCCTGTGTTGATTTTTAATTTACAGAAAATTTATGGTGATTTATTCAAGCATCTAAATTACATTAAGGAATCAGTTGGTTCATTTGAATAAATAAATAGAGTTGAAAAATATTCGTATTTTTCAATAGCATTTTTCAAGTATAAGTTATGGTGACAGTATCTACCTAAATTAACACCTGTGCTTCTTTCGTGTTGGTCCTCGTCCATATAAATCATATTACATTTCTGTTAGATTTTAGAAGTGACTATATAAAGTATGGAATTGAAAATCTGAATCACTATGATTTGTCATGGAAAAATTTACATAACGGACTTCTCGAAATACACTGCAGTGTCATTGAAAGAATGCACCTATGCCGAAAATTTGCAAAATTAAAGATTAATGTACCCGCCCGCCCTTGGCACTAACATTTTTTATCCCATTTTTGCCACTTGATTTTCGTCCGAAAACATACCCACCCCAGCACTTTTTTGACCATCCCAATGTATTCAGCTCACTATTATCGTTTATCTAATAAGTTTGCAAACATGTAGTTTTACATCAGGCAACTAAAACTTGGAAACGTTAGCTTTTGTCAAGTCTTTTCTAGAAGCTGTAACTCGGGCATGCGTAACCGCAATTTTGTCCCCCACTGCACATGTATTACATTACAGAGACATGTACTAGTAATTTAAGAATGACCGGTCCATGCACAGTTGAGTTTTAAGAAACGGAAGTAATTAGCGCTCCTTTCGGTCTGTTTTCGCAATTTACATTTAGTTTATTTATAAACTTTATTTTCATAGATCTGATTTGCAAAAAAGTGCAGTCCTTGCTGCATGCTTTATAGATTTTTCCTCAGAAGATAATAGACTAAGAAAAATTAGATAGATAACAATAATAAAGTTACGGTTTTATTGCAACTCTAAGGTAGTGATGTGATTGAGCTACTTTGACTGCTGTATCAAAATCTTCTAATGAATAAGGCTGGCTCACCAATTCAGCAAACGGATACTTTTCAACATTTTCTTTCAAGAACTCTACAGACTTATCAAGGTGAACACTCTTGTAATTATGGATACCTATTAAAAAAAAGTCAAGTACATATACGTATAAATAGGTAACTTTATATTGTTATCAATTTGACAATTTTGTAGAAAATAAAATTGAGAATACCTGTATTGAACTAATTATACCATGTATACGACATGACCGTATGTAAATAGGAAGTGAAGAGGATATTCAGGAATGGAAGGAGTATAATGCTATCGGATCTCCTCCTTATTAACTGCTTGATAAGTTGAAAAATTTACACACTAGAATCTGTCAAAGAAGCTGTATTTGATATAGATTTCGCATACAGAAAGATCCACAAAATCCACGGACTCCACTGGAAACTGTAGAATCCGCGTTATCCAGTGGCGGATTCCGGAATCCCGTACGCTTTTTTTAGAGGTTATTTACGTCTTAGTTAAAATCTCCTCCATTTCCAGGGGGGGGGGGTTCATAAAAAATTTACATACACGTACGCTGGGGTGGG